>VYZT01022054.1:0-55384 GCA_013400735.1 Pomatostomus ruficeps
AGTCCCCGAAAAGCGTTACAGCATTACTGTTTACCCATCTTTGCTGGAGAGATCTTATTGGATGCATCTCAAGCTAAAATTTGGCTTTTCAATAGAAGGTTTTTTTTGAGCTATTGAGCTTGATCCTACTTCTCCAATGTTTCTGAAAAGCCTTTACCTTTCTTGTGTGATGCCCTGATCCTTGTGTTTTTAGAGGATACCTACCGCCTTTGACACTTTATTCTGTCTGTATACTTCCATTTTTTAATCCATAATCTCTCCATTTTATATTCAGAACAGAACCCCTAAATACCAAAATCTGACTCTAAGCAGTAAAATAGTTTAGAAACTATTACTCTGGGTTAGACAGTGGCACACAGAAAGCTAAATTTGTCTTGTGGTCACCTCCCCTGTACTGGTGCAAGCACTGTTGGAGCCAGGTCAGGTGACTGATCTGCTGAAAGAACTAATCTAATCCTTTTCACCTAAATTATGACTGTCCTTAATAGCTCCCCAAGTGCTACTTGTGCTGGGCAGAGAAGAGAGCAGCAGTGTGAAATCGTATCAGCTGGTGCCTGTCGAAGATGGACCTTGTCTCCAAATTTGCCAACACTGATAGAAGAAGACATGAAAGATTTGGGGAATCCTACAGATTAAGTAGAATTCCATAAAGCTGTAAATTTCCCTTTCATTCTTCTGGATCTGGAATGTTATATTGATTGGGTCTGACCTATTATTGTTTCACACTGCTCTAAATGTGTTCATTACATTAGAGCAACTACTGACTTTCACCGGTAGAATTTAGAAACTTGCTCAGAACAGATTACCATAATTTACAAAATTTGAATTGAAAACAGAATAAGCATAAAGAGACAAGGTTAATTTTTTGCACTACTTGTGAGTGAAAAAGAAAATTCTTTCTGTATACACTTACCTATCAACACAAATGGAACACCCATTTCTGCAGGTATCCCATGAACCATACTGTTCACTAACTTTGCAATTAAGTGTCATTATTCTCCTACTGGAAAACTTCAGTAAACATTTTCCTTGCTGTATGCACATATGTATGGTATTGGTGTCCATCATTAATGTGTAGATCTGTGCATTCCTTTTGATTTCTAAGCATAGCTTCTGTTGATATGAAAGGAACTATCAACAGGTGTATCAGCTTCTGTTTACCCTGCTTCAGGTAGACCCATGGGATGTAATGTGGAGAATTTATAGTCAGAACCACTGAGTAAAGGTGCTGAACCAGACCTGTGCTGATGCCCACATAAGGTTTATGAGCACAGTGGAGGCAGAGAACGTTGAGAATTGACACAAGAATTGTGTCATTCCTCGTGCTGCATTCTGCATGGCAGAAAACTCTGCTGTGTTAAACATTCCCTCCCTCCCCTGAATTGCTTCCTTAATCCTGTGCCTTGTTACCTTTACTACTTGGTGCTGCTGCCTCACGATTCCTCATAATAAGGCAGTTTGTTAATCAAAGATCCAGTTCAACATCCATTAGAGTCAATGGGTATATCTCCTTTGATCCAAATGTCATCTCATAGTTTTTTATTTGTTCAGAGGTATTTTATACACATAAAATCCAATTTATTGAAATTAATTTCTCTATTCCTTTAGGCAGTTTTAGCCATGAAAATGTCATGCTTCATAAGCAGCAACAACAAATGGTTATTTTTATTGCTTTTTTTTTTGTTTTTCTTTTCGAGTTTTGTGACAAAAGCAAATTAGCTTGATTAACCACAGATTATAGTTCTTAGGTGAGCCCAAAGGAACAAATATCAGCTTAGGAATCTGATTTGAAGAAAGAGTTTAAGCATAGAAAAGAATGGAGAAATAATAAAAAAAATAGAGCTTTCATAGCAAGGCAGAGATTTTCTCATTTTATTAATCATTCAGGCAAAACTTAGAGCTGATTTAATTAAAGGACTGTGCACCGTTTCTATCCAAGATAAGATGGTTTTACATAAAGTAAGTATGAGTCACATGAAAAAAACTCCACAGCTGTATTCCCTAGCTAAGATTTCATAGCATTTCATTTATAAAGCTGGGTTGGACTCAGTCATGCTGAATCAAAACCTTCAAAGAAAACACAAACATTGTCTAAACAAAATGGTGTTGGTGATTAGGCAGAGATCACAGTACCCTGGAGCAGACCTTGTCTCATTCTGGTACTGTGCTAGTCCAGACTTTCAGCATTACTCCTGCATACCACAATGGAATGTAGGACCCACATCTACAAGAAGGCAGAGATTTCTTTCTAGAGACTTTTCAACCCAAGTATTGAAATATAAAATGGAGTAATTTTTTAATAGTGATATGCAAAGGAAGGAAGTAAATTTCCATTTTCTAAACACTACACCGGATCTTTTCACTGAGTAGCTTTTGACAAGGTGTAGTAGAGCTATGGTATCATTTGAAATATTATAGTCTATTTAATAGCAAGCCTGTATTTTATAACTATCCCAACATCATGGGGGTATTCTAGTGTATCCTTGGATGCCTTACTGATTTTCTTTAGCAGTGTGTGATATGAAATGTTCAGCCATACAAAGGAGAGTATATCATACATTCTATTGCTAAGTGCCCTTGAACAATGTTATTTTAAAAATGAATTAATTTCACTAAAATAATTGCAGTAAGAAGCAGAACATGAAATACAGCTTTCTCATTATAATAGTTAACAGTGTAAGGAGAACGACAAATGATTCAAAACAAAACATATATTGTTGAAGTCTTTCAAAGTTATCACCAAATATCATGTTCATGATACTTTTTTGTTTCTTTTGGGCACCTTCTTGGTGCCTAACTGTATTATGCAGACCATCTGGTCTCTTTATTTCTCCGTTTCTTTGAATTCTTTCTAGTTTAATATAAGGATAGGTTGATTCCTATTGTCTTACTTTAATATTTAGATTCCTACTGTGAGCCACTTTACTACCTAGGTAAGCTTTCTGTTGCTATAATAAATGATAAGGAAAACTTCTACTTTCAATCACACAAGCATACAAATTAGAATAACATCTTGGAAAGTGGTGGCCTTTCTCCAGAGTGACATCAGTGGGTGCAAAGTTGCTCCTGTGGTAGTTCCATATTTCATTACCTGTAGAAACAGGAGGTATGAACACCATCAGATTAATCACAGCAGCGAAGGACTTGTGGACACTGTCATCGTCTGACCTCCAAGGCTTGCACCGAAGCCTCTGCTAAGCAGCCCAGTTCTGCTGAGAACACAGGGAGCAGCCGAGCAGTTCTCAAGGCTCTTCTGAGATCAAACCCTGTTTAAAGGGAAAAGGCTGCCTCCCTTATAGACCAAAAAACCCACCACAGAGGCTTCAAGAACTGTCTTTTTCTCTAACTACTAGAGCAGGGGTAAGAATACATGAAGCAAGAGGTAAAGCAACAGAAACAAAGTCTACGCGCATAAACCAAAGCCCTGGAGCCCCCACAGGGTATGTGAGAAGGATGCTGTCTGTGAAGGTGCTCTCACTTTTCTGCTTACATTGTCCTCCCACAGTTCTTGCATCAAATTCTGCTCAAGACCACTTCCTTAAAGAGCAAAGAAAACCAGAGAAATCATTGAAAGGGTCGAAATATAAAACTTTTTAAATGCTGATTGGTCTGGAATGATATTTTAGGCTTTTTTCCTGCCTTTTTCTTTAACTGAAATTAAAGAGGAAAGCAGCTTTTTTGATACCTGCTATGAAGGTTGTTACTGGTCCTTGATAATGCCTTTGTGTAAGTAGAAGTTGTGGCTGCTTAGTACTTCTCAAGATGGATGTATCATGCCAGCCTTTACCCCTAATTTATATTCTCAAGCGAACCTAAAGGGAGCTTACATTTTTAACTTCCAGTGTTTGATTTCATTGTTCAAAGTTTTGTTCTTTTTTTTTTCTTAGTTTCTTTCTGAGCAAAAATTAGATTACAAAGAACTTCAAAGGATATCAGCTGCAAAAGGGTAGTTGATTTCAGTGGAGTTATACCAAGTTATAAAAAAAATCAGGTCAAAACAGGGGAAAAATTTAAAGAAGCATATGCATTGCATATTCTTCAAGTTTGCTTTGACGAAGCTTTTAAAAGGTGATCTGCTTACATTTTGCTCATGTTCATTTTTTTTAGGTACATAAGTGTATTCTTTTCCAAACAATTAATACATCTTTGCTCAGCTTTCTACTAGTAAGGCTGGAATCAAGTTCTTGAATCAGTCTGAGGTTAGTTGTAGATGCAGTCCAAAAAGCTATTCGTCTCTATGTGTAATCATGGAAGGTGATGTATATAAAGGTGAAAACAACGTTTTGTCATTGCAATCTAGCTTAAAGAAGGTCTGTGCCTTAAGAATAAGGCAATATGGGCAGATCTCATTGGCTACTTTATTCCTGTCTACAGGGGCTGTTAGAATCATCCATTTAATGACACTCAACTTTCTGTGTTTTAATAAATAAGACTATATGAATCTAGAATATCATAGGAATTGTGATTGTGCAGAAACTTTTGGTGATGAACTATTCAACTTCCCACTCAGGAGCGCTCAAAAAACTTAAACAAAACCCCCAAGGGGTTAATCTGTGATGGCTTTTTTGGGGTTTTGCTTATCATATAGATATTTTTATATTAATATAAAATTTTGTGTTTTCCTCAATTTAGTCGGAAAAAACCACTTCTATATTTGCTGGCCATTTCAGGCAGTGTGCTACTGCAGCAGTGGGAAAGTCTAGGGAGTGCATCTGTGGTTGGTTATCAGTCTTAAACACCTTGAATAAATTGCATAGCATCAGGAAAACCAGATGACTTCAGCCATCCAAAAAGTACAAGAAAATGCATTGCCTGCAGCCTCTTGCCACCATTATAAATAGAAATAATTATGGAGAGGGGAAAAAACTTCGTCCGTGTACATTTACTAAAGTACATGTCCATGTCATCATTGAAAATGTGCCTGGAAGTTCTAGCACAGCAAAGCCATTTCATATAATGAATTTTGTTATGCCTTCTCATTTTCTGTGGACTCTGAAAATCTAGATCTACCTGCACTCCCATCATCATAGTATCTGATGTTTTTGCATTTTTATTTTTTTTATTCTAGAAATGTTGTTATAAAAGCCGTTCTATCCATTGCACAGCTGAGGAGCTGAGGTTGCTTACAAGGACATAAAGCCACAGTCAGACATAGTGGCTTCACTGCAGCCTTCAGCTAGAGGCTTATCTGTTTGAATTTCATTGCTTGGGACACCACAGGCATCTGTGCCATCCTGGTTTCAACCAGCCGCTGTTTATTTTTACAGCAAAGCATGGGAGGTGGGAGGCGATGCCTGGCTCTATCTGGTATTCCAGAACCCTTGCCCCAAAGTCTTGACATGTGGGTCAACATGCTACCTCACCTGAGGGAGTTGAAAGCCTCATGTGCACATACACCAGGAATAGGCTAAAAAAATATTGTGGGTGCTGTGAGCACCCTATTGAGGCTGAGCCATAATGCAGCCAGGAGAGCATGGCTCCCTGGGTCAAAAAAGGAGCCAGATCGTTTTGGCTGACGGAGAGCATGGCTGAATAAAAACAAGGACTTATCTTCTCCAGTCTGCTCTCAGGATTCTTTTTTTTTAATTGAAGAGTGACTGAACAGCAGTTTGGAGTGAAGATGCTGATGGTTGCTCTTCTGTATACACAACTTGTACCTCTGTGCGCTTAAGCCATCCAGGTCTGTCAGACTTAGAGCTCATTTGCCTTTTCAAGATCCTCAGGTTATGTTCATTTTTATGTATTAAACAGCATCTAGTGGTGTTCTTGGGTATCTGAATGCACTGTCTATACTCTTTTAGAGCTGTCCCTGCCTAGTTTGTTGACTCTTAAAGAATTCCTGGGCACAGTTCAGGAGCTAGCATGATAGTCAGTTCCTTGCTGGGAGGGAATTTGCATGTAGTCTCCTGTCCTGGTTCATAAGAAGGCTTAACTTTATGAAGGTGGGACATTCTCTGCCAGTTGGCCTCACTGCCAGAGAACAGTGCTGGCACATTTCATTTACTAGAGTTGCTCGGTCTTAACAGCCTTAAACATGATGTTTCGTGAACTCTGAATTGTATCAGTCTGTACCAAGCTCAACTCAACCAAGGCAGGTGAAACACAGGACTTTTGTGGCTCATACTCTTAGAGTTGAATGCTTAAATGTAGGTACTTTGGGATCCTTTTTTTCTGATGTTTGATTTAGTGCCACAACTGAGGTCACAGACCAAGAATGAGCTTTAAGACCAGGTCTCCTAATTCTTTTTCTGATATCGTTATCACCATTTCATTCAGCTATTTTTTCTGTATTAACAGAAACACATGCTTGTATGTATCTTTTATTTCTGTCACAGGAAAATGCTACTATTTTTCTCCTGTGTACTGAGATCACAGTAGGCAATAACAATTTACCCTGTCAGCTAGCAGGAGAAATGGCAGTCTCTTTTTACTCCACTCCCATATACACTTCTAGTAGTGAAAGAAACTTGTCTCTCTGGAAGAGGCCTGCTGCCTGGACTGAAGGCAGGCATGGAGCAGTCAAGCAGCAAAGTGACCAACTGGTACATAACAGAACCCATTCCAGGATGTGAGGACAACTCCTGAATGCCATGGAGAACCTGTGACACTTTTAAATGTGTATCTGGGTACACAAAATGGGGCTGAAATCCAGTAAAAAATAAAATTAACAGCTCCTTCTTTAATACCTCTGGTCTTTGCCTGTCTGTCTGAGTAAAGTAAGAATTTACCTTTTGTCATCTTCTGTTCATGCTGCAAAGTCAGGCAGCTTGCACAGATTAGAGGGGTTTTTCCTTTCTGAGTCATATTTTACAACAGAATTGCTAAGGGCTGAGTGCAGTGTGGATACATGAAACAGAGGAATACAGCTTGACTTTCAAACTCCAAGCAAGAGTTTGCAGTACTAGCAATTAGGAAGAAGATATTTGTACACGTAAACTGCAAGTCTTATCTGGAAATCACTGAGTTAATAATCTTGGGACCTTATGACGTTTTTTTTACCAAGACACAGCAGTTTAAGGACATTGTTGTGCGAAACATTGTACAAATCTAGTAATAGATCAGCTGATCTGTTTTTAAAAGGAGGGAAGGAAGACTATTTATTTCCCCCCAAAGGAACTGCTACAAAGCTATTTTCCTTATCAGAAGAACACCTTTTTCCTGAATGTTATCTCTGACATTTGTTCTTTATAACCTAATGAGGGCAGGTGGAACACCATGGGAATGAGTAATTGTTGATTTGATATAATTTTAACTTTTGTTTCAAGCCTACACATGGAGTCGGTATTTTGACCCTTAATTTTGTTTATTGGTGACCTTGCGCTATTTTGTAGTCAATAAGAGGGGAAAAAGATAGTGTTTCATTTTACAGCTAGGCTGTTAGGTGGCTCAAACTCTTGCCTAGAGACCGTGCAAGGTTTGTATGTATTATTTCTTTTGTGAGCAGCAGAGAGTGTTAGTTGATCTTGCCACATAAAATGGTAGGGTGTATTTGTAATTTTGATTCTTCTCTGAATGTTTGATTTAGATGTCTTATGCATCTTGTAACAAACACACAGTGGCCTTCCTGGCTAAGGGACCTGCTGTGCAGGTGGCATGAGGCAGCACTGTGACTCTGCCTGCTGCCCCCAGTGCTAAGTGGGGCTGGCAGTTGGCTGGGTGCTGCCCACCCTGGCACACAAGCTGACCTTTCTTCCTTAGGGAAGGTTCCAGGAATTTGCCCCAAAACGATCTTTGGGCACAGTCCTTCCCAGAAGATGGACTTTCCTCTGCCAGACATAAGGGGCTATGCAAACCTGTTACTCCACTGACTGGTAGTATTGGCATAGGGATTGATCCTCTCTGGAATGGCTGCAGCATTGTGCACGCAGTAAAACCCAGAGACTGGGAGAGAAGCTTGTGTGTCCTCAGATATGCCCATGCTCCGCCCATGGCCAGGCTGTTTCCATTTGCCTTCTTGGTACTAAAAACATATGGGGGACACCTGAGGTTACAAATTTTCAACATGAAAAGTAAAGCCGTGAAAAGTAAAGATTTAACCTTATCTGTGCCCAGGTGCAGCCTCTTTCTATCCTGACATGAACCCAGTGGTGTGTTAAAATCTGAATACAGAATACGAGGTTGTAGAGTACCAAAGCTCTAGGAATAATCTGATACACTCTCTTGAATCTTAAATGTCTGAACAACCATGGTATTTTTGCATGTCCCTTGTACTTTTTGTGGTCCTATAATACCAAATCCTAGATGTAGGTGAATACCCAATGTTGCTACTCTGCCAGGATCAGAGGACAGCTTCTATAACAATAGGCAGAAAAACTGCTTTGTTTCAGCCTGACAGTTAAATGACCATTTTTTGTATTTCCATTAGGAAAATGGTTCTTCTAAATACCACTTTCTCCTCTTCAGCATACTTGGCTACTGGGAAAACTAGAAGAGTCATACACAGATAAAATGTAATTTAAATGTAATATAGAACTAAATGTAGTTTTTTCTATTGTCGTCTCTCTTGGCTACTGGCCAAGGAGATTTGTTACCCAGCTGTTATGTCATCTTACTCATGCATGTGTAAGGGTGATCCCCAAGAGCTCTTCCAGGTCTGGACCTGAGAACCACAAGCCTCCACAGTACCATCCTCTGTGCCAGAATGGCCCTTTCCAGGGAGCTGAGACAATCAGCAGTAATAAGAGCTAAAATGAGATAGCTTTCCTTAAAGAAGCCAGCAAGAATCTGGCTCAGAACACAATCCTAAAAATGCCTTTGTCTATCACCAAGCAGAAAACTTTCTCCAATTGCTTTCAGAAACCCACACATGGATTGTCCGTCTGTACAGTTTCTTAGGCAGCATTTGTCCCACACCACCAGTTTCAGCCACACATTTCTGCCCACATGCTGCCTATTTCCTTAGTTATTTCTTGGACAGATCTCTTCCCCCAGCTGTTTTGCTGTACAGCCACACAAATAGTAGTGTTTGCACAGCAGTGGGACAGCATGGTGCTACTTAAGCTGGCATTGCCACCTAAGAAACAGCAGCCTTAGTGTAGTGTCCTTTGGATCCTGTCCCTTCCTAAACCTTCCACATGATTTCCTCTGGCCTTGCTTTTTGGGGGTGGGGGAGAAGGAGGAGAAAGCAGTCTGTGTGTAATAATGTTTCTGAATTAAGATTTTTCCCAAGTAGCAGTTCATTCAACATATGATGGACCATTCAATCACAGGTTAGATACAAATACCTGCAGTCTCTTCAGAAGAAAAGTTTAGCTCATTTCTCCACTTAGCCACAGATTAATGAAGGGTTGGAGACACTGGAGCATACTTAGTGAACATAAAAATATCACCATAATTTTTTATGTTCTCCACACCCTAAATGTTCACTTCATGGTGCACATACCATATTGCTTCCCAGAATACCCAGTCCAGGGTTCTTTTGCAGTCTGCAAAACTAATTAAAAGCTTAAAAACAAGTGGTCTGAAAGAGCGTAGTCCTGCTAAAGCTTTGCTGGTCAGTGGCATCTGCAGACTAATTTATCCTCATGTCTTGATCAATTGATTCATGCCATGATGATCTCATACTTTTCCCATTCAATCTGAGAATGTTTTTAATGATTGGAAATCTCTGTCTCTGGCTGTCCTTTATACCTTGTGCCATTTCATAGACTTCAGGAAATATCTTAGCAAGAGTTTCCACCTTTCATTGGAGCTAACTAAGGGGCACTTCAAGTTATATGATTTTTCAGCAGCACTTCCCAGAATGAGCCCACTCAGAAAGAACAAAATAAATCAAACAATGTAGGCAAGGACATAATGCGGACAATTCACAATAATAAAGTATCTGCATTACTCTCAAAACAGCAATTCAGAGGAGCATAGGATTAAGCAAATACTGTATATGCCAGTTCATTTGCACCATCTGCTGAACCAAGTATCAGAAGGAGAAGGGATAGTAGACACATGGGGCTGTGGGTTGAAATAGATTTGGAAAAAGAAAATTGTTTCAGAAAGTATGAAAACAAAAATCTGCAGCCAGGAGTGGGAAAAAAGAATGATGTCACTTCATAGACCTGAGAGATTTGCTTTTTTCATTTACCATTTTTAGAAGTGGGGAAGGTTGTGGAGCTTAATCTAATCTACTCTGGAGTCTAGTTCAGGCAGGAATTTCTATTTAACTACAGGAACCACAAGCATGGTTCCTATTGTACAGAGAACAAGAAGCACAGGTTTTTCAAATGTGTGTGGATGCTGTGAGTGAGTACATGCAAAGTTGGGGCTTGGACACAGTCACCAGGATACAGCCACAGACTGACTGTGTTTAGATGGTTTAGACATTGCAGCCACTCGTGAAGAATCTTTTGTGTTCATCAGAGCATGTGAGAGACCTTTCAGCTGATCTTCAGATCAATAATATTACTGAGAAGTCTTTCCTAGAAAATATGATCAGAAGCTGAGAAATTCTGTTGTTCAAATACTATAGTAAAATGTGTGTATTATTCAAAAGATGATATTGGATTTCTGCATTGCCAAACGCAGGAACACTAAGATAGGGAAAAAGATCCCATTATTCCAGTAGTCTGGGAAGTGCTAGTGCATCTCTGTGAAGTGTCATATGGTGTATTAGCATAAACCAACCCATTTCAAACCCTGAAAATATGTGTTTATTCCTCTTCATCAAGACTGCTTAAATATTGGAAGTTACAGTTTTTCCCTTGTAATATAAATTGCTACAAGAAATGTAAATTAATTGTTACTTATTTAATTGATAATAATTACACTTAACAATCTGTGCTGCAAAAGGTAATGGCTGTGGAAGTCAAAAGGCATTTGCACAGAAGTTTAACTTGATGGTAAATGGCTTCCTTGTGTGAGATGACACATAAGAGCTGCAAATACAGTCCCATCTTTAAAGACTTGAAAAATTCTGGTTTAGCTACAAGAAAAAAAAAGAGGAAAATAATTTTCTGTGTCCCTTCTTTTGGTGTCGAATAGGGCAATATTCTGGAACGTGATTGTGAGAATTAGAAAGGTCCCTTTAAAATGCAATAGAAAGTAGTAATTGTTTATTTTACATTTCAGTTCTTATAGTGTCAGAATACCTCAAAAATACTCATGGAAGCATAATTGATTCATAGAGAGATGTTGTTAAAGGACATAAGGCATCAGAATAGAATTCAGTCCGACTTTGTGTGTATCATAGGCCATTATGCTTCACTGAATTACTGCCAAACTGAGCCTAGTGGCTTCAATTTCACTGAGACATAACTGGTGTTTGGCAAGAGCAGAAAGTATCCTCACAGTACCCATTTCAAATTATGGAATTATTAGTTTCCTTATTATATAGATGGGACACAGAGTAGTTTGGGGAACCATTGAAAGGTCTTTCTGGATGCTATATGCTCTACCAAGAGGCTCTTTTCTCATGGAAAAAAAAAAAAGAAAACACCACAGGAATCTTGAGGTCTCAGTAACTCCTTCTCCATAAAACTGACTTCTCCTGATGCTAGGGGTGATAATGAGAATTTGATGATTGTTCTGTGACTTGTGTGATATTTTCAGTCCTAGCTAGAACACATTAAAAAGCTGTTTTGAAGATAGAGGATACATTACTGTGATCACACTAGCAAAAAAAGTTCAAAATCTGCCCTTGCTCTCTAAAAGCACTGAACTGCCTGAAGAAAATAGATGTGTTAGCATAGGCAAAATTACCCAAACCTTGTGCCAGAATTGAAATACATTTTACACCTTCTTACGTGAGCATTGTCTTGCTGTAAAGGTGTAAAATGTATTTTTTTTAATATATAAATAAAGGGAAAAAAACCCAAACAAATCGTAATTTTTCTTTGTGATCAGAGTTTCCAGTGACAGGCACCATGTCTTGTGAGCTTCTGAAGACAGAGTGACCACTCTGGAAATAAAAGCTGCACTGTCCCCAGCAGCACTGCGACCATTGCACACTGTCTACATGCATCAGTAATGTATGGACAGTACTACTTGCAAGAGGCTACAGATTTCTGCTTCCTCATCCAGAAATGTCAGTCTGTCCAATGAGTCCAGTTCCTCTTAATTATGGAAAACAAACAGGACATTCCAGTCACCAGACCTGTAGCTGTCATGGGGTAGATGATGCTCCCTGCCTGCATTTCCACTAGTAAACGAGACAGACCTTATGGCACTCACTTGAGATCGGGCATATAAATGTCTGCCCAGGTGACCTGTTGGCACATTTTCTCCGTTTGTCTCATGCTACCTCACTGTCTCCCAAACTCTGTCTTGGTGCCATTTTCGGAGCAGCCTGTGTGAGGGTGATTTTTAGCGAGTGTGATTGGGGCCACCCTCAGCTGGGAGCAGGCGGGGCTGAGCTGCGTGCACACAAGTGCTGCACTGGCACCCTCCCCAAGGGCTGGAGAATGGGCCTCACCTGCTCCATTTGGGAATGTTGTACTTTATAATGTATCCATAAGTGGTTCCATGCCCATTAGCAATGTATCCTTGTGCGCTGGATCATCAAGCTATATAAACCTAGAATGGCTCAGATGAGAGCAGAATTGCATTTCTGTTATATTAATAAAGCATCCATTGTGGAATTGAGGCTGACTTTGTGTTGGACAATACCTGATCTGATGCTGGAGTGGAACCAGCAGATGATTCCTTGTATGCCATGAAGCATGTTGATACAAAAGTAATCTGTCAAATTTTCTTGAATAATATTGAACTGATCAAATTAATTTCTACAAGCACAGCTGTCTGCATCACCAATACCCAGGAGCTTTAACACCAGGGCTGCTGTGCTGCTGAAGCACAGCCTTAGTCGCTTACTTTAACAGCTTTGAGAGCAGTGCGGCAGTGGAATTGGTAGCACTGATATACACACAGAAACCCTTTCTCAAGATTGCTGTTACTGAGAACTTCAAATGAATGGATGCATTTGAAAGACTTCCCAGAAAATACATTTCCTTTACAGCTGGCAGCTCAGTTATTCATCTAAGTAGTCTGCGGATTAAGTAATTTCACAGGTTTCTTTTGTGAAACAATTGTGTGTTATTGCTCTCTCCTTTTTCCATCTCACCTGTACAACTAACCCAGAAATTCAACACAGATATTTCAAGGCACACAGCAAGACCAGCCAGCAGCCACACCAAGTAGCATGTGATGACGCTGATAACAACCATATAGCGCATAAATGGGTTCATAAACCAGGGAGGGAAAACCAGAATCAGGGAAAGGGTTAAAAAGATTGGTTTTTTTCTTATTTGCTTATTAGCTCACTTCTTGGCATAAGTCTCTCTGGACATGGAGAAAGAAGGAGCACAGATTTTAATCATTTCATGTCTGGGAAGATGAGCGCAGAGAGGTCAGGTTGAGGTACAGCATCATGTATACATGGCAGAATGATCTGGTATCTAATTTATTGAGTGACCAGGCAGATTGGACAATCAGATTTTTCTACATGTGTAGGAATTCTCAGTTTGTTGGTACTGTTGGTACTTCTTTTTGTTTATGCAGTGCTGCCGGGTGGGGTGGGTGGGAAGAGGCTGGACTCTCCCTGTTCAGATGCAGCTGACATGTCATGGCACTTTTCTGTGTGTTTCCCTGGGGATGACTTTCACAGCACAGACACTCGGACCATGAGCACTTGTGAGCAGGTGGTGTGAGGCGGTGCCAGTGCTACGCACAATGTCCCCACAGCACTGCGAGATGCAGTCATTCTGGGAAGCAGGGGCCACATGTGCCATTGTGTTTTACCTCCACCTGATCATCACATCCACCCACCTAAAATTCCATCTCTGTTTTCTATATAGATTGTGATAGAACAGCTTGAGTACACTGTGTACAGTCAAAGGACAAGTATTGATTTTGTTGTACCTGAATAAAATTCTTAACAGAAAAACAAAGCTAATGTTGGTGTTTCAGTTTTTCTCTCTTCTGACTTTTGTGCGTGGGTTTCTGTTCTCACCATATAGTATTTGATCCATGTGAGGCACACAGTCAGAGTTTGATTTTTAAGATGTACATGACCCAGGCTCTGATCTGTGCAGGCACAATTTCAGAGCTAGTAAATAATTTTGCCTGTGTTTTATTGCCTGTATTTAATTGAAGTGCAAAGCAATAATTTCTTTCCTACCTACAAATCAGCGAATCAGATAGACAGTTATTACATTTTTCTGGTGTAATTATCAGGAACCATACCCTACCATGTCAGCACTGCCTCAAAGTTTCAACGTGTAGTTTCTTTGCGCTTCACTGGGTCAAGGGACAACTAGCCTGATCTCAAGTGTATCCATATTTATTTTGAAGAAGTTGCTGTGAACTAAGGTTATTAAGGCATTATTTTAATAATAGATATAGTATACATTAGTTATGTTGCTAATTATATTGTCATGAAAACATTTGAAGCCTTATTAACGTACACACCATCGATACTTAAAAGCATCGTTGCCTGATGGTGATAATACAGCTTCACTAGTGGATGATCTATGACTGCAAGCATTAAATACTGCCTACTTTAAAGTCATTAATCCCTACTTTCTTCGAATACATTTAATTAAAAAGTTCCATTTTCCAGTAATTGCTGTTTTTATATAACCCCAAAATGGAATTCAGGCACAAGGTCTTTTATATAAATATCCATCTGTCTGCAGCATAACAGTGCTGGGACAAGTTTTGTGGATTGGGTGAGAAGTGAAGAGATTACAGAAGACTGTGTCCCTGTAAGAACTGTGAACTTTTGTCCTCTGTGTAACAGCTTTGGAGCATTTTTGCTTTCAGAATTTTTGTGCCAAACAAGGGAATTGCAGAGTCAATCGGAGAGAAAATCATGAAACAATGGGTTTCATGCCTACTGGAGTTGCAATATTAATTTATAAAGAAAGCTCCTGCCTTATTCCTTTTTTTCCTGTTCCAAGGTCTTTGCTGCAAAGTATCCTCCTTTCTATTTGAACACAGAATTAAGCAAACCTCAATTGCATGTATAAAAATGCATATACATACATATATATCTCCTCTGTGCTTCAGGCTGAGAGATATCACTAATAAAAAGAAAATATGTTGGTATTAATAAGGTTGACATTCAAAAAGTATGAAATAAATGCATGGAAGTTTGTCAGCTTATTAATAATTCCATTACAAGTGGTGTTTTTACTTTCATTGCTCTCACATCTAACCACAGTTCACTGGCTAAAGGCCAAGGTAGCTTTTGTATTGGCACATTACCATGCGGTGTACTTCTGTACTTCTCTTCCATTTATTAATGCTGCAGACTTCCTACAATTCAGGCTAAAAATAGAACTGGTTATGTGAAAAACACTGCATTTGTGCTTGAGCTGCAGTATAGAAACAAGTGGATTTTATATGGATGGGGGAAGAGATTCATGACACAGAAGAGCTAGCTGCTTATATTCTGGAAAAAGATTTCTTTTTTCATGGTTGTAAATAAAATTAGAGTTGCTATATACACGTTAGTCTGAAGGATGAATCACAGTTGTTGTATTGCCTCAGTCTGTATGAATCTTCATGTGTATCTATTGTATGAAGGAGAGATGATTTCTTGTACAAGGAAGCCTGAAAATAGAACAATGTGTGGAAGTGAATTTGTAAAATCAAAGGTGAATGTGGTGTTTTGTTTTTCAATATAGAGATTGTCTTCATCTGTGGCACATAATTTGAAGTAGCCTCAAAAATTATACACAAACCAAAAACTTCAACCTCACCACTAAATTTTTGGACTTGTATTTTGGCCATCTCCTATTGTTCTGCTTTCAGCAACTTTAAGTCAGCATTTGATGTCTACAGACCACTTCACTACATAAACCTTTCTAAACTTATTTCTAAGTTGTAATGCAGCTGCACTCTGAAAATTGTCAGCATTCAAATGCAGTCCTTACACCCTTGATCTTTTTTATAATGCTGTGATTTGTTTTGAATCAACAGTAGTTTGAACAAGACAAACAACATACCGGATTCCATCTGAACCTAAGGGAGCTGCCAGGGACACAGGTGAAGAGTGATAGTGGATGCATTTCATAGTCAAAATGAAAAGCAGCAAAACTGATAAGGTCTCATTGTTGCACAAATAGAAAAAGCTAACAGTTTGCATATCAGAAATATCAGGTGTTAGGATTTGACTCAGAACTGCTGAATAGGAGCCTTGTTTGCCTTTGGAGAAATAGAGAGGAAGGAAATGTCATGCAGCAACATCACACGTGATAGTGATGGGAGATGGCAAACAAGGAAATAGACCTTTCCTATGCTGCTTCCTAGAGATACTATTTGGACTGGCTGTGATGGCAGATTATTAAGGAATTCTGATTATTAAATATCTGTGCTTGGCAAAGAATAAGAGAGAAACTAACATCTTTTGAAGTACATGACAGTCTCCAAAGTCACCCTTGTTTTGTTCTTAACTTGGTACTGTGTAAGAAATAAAACTGGTGATTGTGTTAGAGGCAATAATATTGAAATGGGAACAAATTGTAAGCTGTATGATTTTTAAACTATCTAGAGAAAATGAAATTAAGAAAGCTTTCAAATGCCATGTGATTTGCACCAGGCCACTGAAACACAGTGAGATAAAACAATAGATACTGGGTTTCTATGTCAATTCATAACCTATAATTGGATTTAAAAAAGGAGGTATTAGTTCACAGGACAAGGCTTAAATAAAAAATATTTGGTGCAAAGGGCTTAGTTCCTCCTCTTAATTACTGCAGACCAGCCTTAAACCTTACCTAATGGTGGAACTCCATCCAAATCCAGTATAGACTGAAATTAATGAATCTGCTCCAATTTACATTAAAATTTAATTTTATCCTGACAAGCTCTCTGAAATTGATACTCACTGCAATACTGAGTGCAGTATAAAAGATCATATCATGCAGTCAACATGATGCACTTTGCAATGTAATTTAACACTAATGTTAAATTAAATTACAAAGATAAATTTTATGGTCTCTCTTAAAATCATTTAAGAGCTTAATTCTTATCTGAGATGTGTAAGACACAAATCTTTCCTATTGATCACTGACTATATAGATAATTGTGAGAGAAGAATCACAATATATGATGGGCTGCCCAAGGCTTTTCTTTATGATGCAGACTTGTGATTTGATGTATTAGTCCTTTTCTGCAGTTAGGATCTCTGCTGAAGGAAAAGGCTCAAGTTGGTTGTCCTCATTGAAGAAAATGGCAATCTTTACAGTTAGAATGAGGCCAGATTGCAGCAGGAGATCCATAAAGAAGATTTCGCCAATGTTAAACAAGATTTAGGCGATTCAGATTGTAGATTTTCAGGGCCTTCAGAAGTAAGCCCATCAGGAGGAAGATGAGACTCCTCCTATAAGTCTTTTTATTTTCATTAGCTGAAAATACATACAGCAACTGGATACAGTTTGCCTCTGCCACTGGGATTCCAGGAATATCTACGTACGTTATTGAAGCCAAGTGCCCTTACTTTGTCTGATTTGTCATCAAGGGAAGGGAAGGGAAGCAGATAACCTTCACTGTTCACGTTGGTGTAGGAAGAACTGTGAGCCCAGCTGGTGGAAACAAAATTAAAAGCCCCTAAGACTTGTGTGTGATGCTGTTGAAGGAGGGATTTTTCAAAACATCTCCCCATTATACAGAAGGTGAAGAGGAAACAGAGCATTTGCTGAAAGGACATTCTTTTAATGCCTGGGTAATGAGAGGAAAAGTGAATCATTTAAAGTTGCAAAGTTCTTGCAAAGAATCCAAAAAGTAGAAATCAGTGAACCTCATTTCTAAACCCTTTCTAAAGTATGGATCTTAAATAAAAAGTTTAGGCAAAATCACAAGGAAAAGCTTTTCCGAGTTTGAAGGGAGAGGGCTATCAAATAGTTACACCAATGACTGAGAGCCCTAAAACATTTTTTTGATGCTCAAGACTATTCTGAAGCAGAATTCCTTCTAGCACATGCTGTAATGATGAGCATGCTGACAAAGTGATAGCTAAATAAGGTGTATGTCAAAGTCATCTCCACAAACGCAGTCCAGCTTCCCCTTGGACAAGGAAAGGAGAGCACATCTGTCCAGTTCAACATTCATTATGTGGCATCTTGAAGGTGCTTCACACCACTCATTACTTACAAACTGAAGATGTCACTAAGACTGATCCTATCCACTGTAAGAAATGCTTGGTTTAGTACGGTATGATGCTAAGTAGGCCCTCAAATGAGGTTCTTTTCAGGGAAGAGCGTACTGAGCTATCTGCACAGCACTTCAGCAGCAGCTCTGGAGGAACAGGAACAGGGACATTGACAGGAATGCTTTTCTGGTTCTGAAACTGTTAAACCCAGAGTCCTTCTGCTAGCCTGGGCACACTGCAGGGAGTGAAGAACCTGCTGACCTTGCTGGGATGCAAGAAAGGAGGAAGAAACATTTAGAATTGTAAAGGAGGTTGTGTTCCCTGCTGACCAGGCACACAGTTTTGTTGCTGTCATGGTGCCACCACAAGGGAAGGCAGAATTAATAGCCATAAGAGCTAACAAAGTTTCCATAGTCACCCTGAATTGCTCCAGAGTGCATGGAGGAGAGGACACTGGTGGAAGTTGTTATCTAGCTGATATGTAGAGGAGGGAGAGGGTAAAAATAAAAAGGAGAGAAGGAGAAATTACCCTGAGATGCACACACTAACAAGAATTAGTTGCAATGCTGGTGATGGCTGTGCTGTGTTAAGATCTGTTTCATATCCACTCACAGTGTTTGCCTGAGAAACCATGTTTTTTAAGCTTAGTCTTACCTGAAATGAATGCTGCTCCTCTCCATTATCACTGTTACTGGGAATTGAAATGGCTGCAGATACAGAACAGTGTAAAAACATGATGAGCTATGGAGCTTGGGAGCAATTGAGCAGCTGAATACTGCCTTATTGAGAAATCATTCGCTACCTCTGGGTGTTAGTGAGAAACTGGAGAGTCCTAGACTGGCATTCAGGGCGTAGCATAGGATGAATAAACATTACTGAGTGCTGAGTATTTACTAGTGAATCCAGGATGGAGCTTCAGCAGTTGCGTGTCATCCCACTATGTCTTCCAGGGTTGGCAACACACACAAAAGGAAGAGTGAATGCCAGGAGCCCTGTGGCAGAATTTTTTACTAAATAACCAAATTATCAATGAAATTAATGACATTTTGTATAAAGTGCAGCAGGAAAAACAACCATATTTCCAAGTGTCATCATGTGACAACCATTTAAATATGTATCAGTAGTCCCCAAGGGACCTGTAGATAGCTACATGAAATTGTTGGTTTTATGTACATACCTTTCTATTGCCAAATTATTCCTGGCTTAGTATTTTAGCTCTTATCTAGTTGAGATAGGAATCTCTTTAAAACAAGGGGCTCAGTATTTTGTAAAATACATGTGTATTTCTGGCATTGTACAAATAATAAGCTGTAGATGCAAATGATCTTAATATGGCAAGTGCTAAGCTGGAAATTCTAATTCCTAGCTTCTTAGGTGATTGCAAGTACAAATATTTCTTGACTCAGTGTGGTATCACAAAACATGGAACCTTCTCCCATGCTGAGTGATGGCTATTAAGTATATCCCAGACCCTGTAAATCTCAGGTTATGGAATTTGTCCCAGAATCTGCTTTTGCTGTGGTATTGTGCTGCAGAAACTCATCCTGTATTTTTTAAAACTAACATAAAATATCTACTCCATATGGTTTTGGAGATGTACTTAAAATATGAGCCAAGTTCAACCTGATGCATTGCTGTCTTGCTGAGCCCTGAGCTAGTCTAAAACTATTTCTTTCAGAGGTGTGATCACATTCATCTCAATGAGATTTTAAATCAAAGCCTAAAGTATTTTTAGTAACAGTTTTAAAACCTTTTCATTACTATCTGTTTAAATCAAATGTCTTTCATTTAGAAGTAAATTCAGTAAGCGTGCCTATACCATATTTCCAAGCAGTTTCCCACCTCCTTGTAGATTTCAAAATTCATATTGTTTCCTACCTATGTAGCAAACCCAAGGACTTCAGTTGGTTTATACACAGCCAATTTAAAAAATCTTTGGCACAGAAGGAATTGGAAATATCGAGACAACAATAGTCACAGTAAACAAGCTAGGGATTACTCTGTGGCACTGGACTACTTAAGCTATTGGGGTTAAGAGCTGGCTTTTCATTCTGTCCCAAAGATCATCTAAGGTTTCACTAAAATAAATGATCCTGTGCAGAATGGATTTTGAATATTCAGGTTAAAATAACTGGGTTTATAATTTAAGTTGAAGCAGTTACTGAATTTGCTGCTTGCTAAACTAACTACTGTCAAAATTGAACATTTATTTATTCCATGTATATCATTACATGGGATGTACAATGAAGATTTATTAGTTCCACATCTCAGCAGGAGTGCACGTTTCCCTTCAAAAAGGGAAAGCAGGTAGCAAGAATATTAAATTGAGTGATGGGAATCTCAAAGCCCCTTCTTTTGGCTTAAAGTTTATCTTGCAGGGAAGGACCATGGATATAGCTGATCCACTGAATTGCATTGATGGAAGAGACTTGTGTTTGACTTGACATACTGGGCAAGAGCTTAGAACAAAGCCAAAGCATTCCCCTCTAGAAAAACAAGTATGTGAAAAAGCACCTCATTTCTTTCAGTTCATAAAAACCCCAAAACATTTCTCATTTATATCTCCATGTTTTTTATGGAAAACAAAGATGGTTTTTAAGATGAAAATGTTCTGTGTTCACATGTGATCCTTAAAAAACACATGCTATTTTGAGCAGTGAATTGCAAGCCGGCCAGTGAAAGAAGCAGCAATATGTTCCTAGGAAATTTTGATTCCTCCCTCTGTTCTGCAGGGGAACGATACTACATTAATTCTGAAAAACAAGATTGAACAGAGAAATTTAAACGCAGTTATAAGCTTTCTCTTTTTCTAAACTCCAAAGAATGAACTGTATTGAGGACTGCAGCAATGCATTCCTGTTTCAGTGCCATGCTTCTGGGGTCCAGAGCACTCAAACAGGGCTTTAAAACCATGCCAGGAAGTCAGACTTCCAGGTATAGCTCTTTTTCAGGGCCTGAAGAAATATCCATAGTGTGTCCCCTTCCTCACTGCAGGTGTATCAGTAATATATCATCAACCTCTGGAAACATGTGTCTGTGGATGTGCATAAAACAGTGGATGGGGATGTGCAGAGACATTTCAGTTCTTTTCAGAAATTCTACCCCACTGAAGAAATGGAACCTTTCCCAGGGAAACGCACTGGGGCCAGAATTTTTCTAACAGCGTTAACTGGGATTGTTTTCTCTAGAGCATGAAGAGGGTGTGCAGAGGGAAGACTTCATTTCAGCATAGAAATAAAATGTCATTGTGTTTAGATGTGTTGGTTAGTAACTCAGAATCTTTGTGGAGGATAAAAAATTAGCTCTAAAAGAAAGCACTGAACCTCTTCAAGGCTGCACACTTTATTCCAGGTATACCTTCACTGTCAGCATCCTACCTGAATATTAGCCAATGATTAATACCCCCACTCAAATGGGGGTTTTGTCACTTTTAGGAAGGGTTGTAAATCAATGTGTGCTCTAAATATGCAACAGTTCCTATAATTTTCAAGTGATTAATACAGGCATTTGACCAGGAGAAGTTTCAAGCATCAAAGAGTTAAAACTACATTTCAGTAGAACTTCAGGGAACACTCTTGTTGCTGCCTGGTTCCTTCCTGGCTCATTCAGAAGAAATTATGTTACATTATACATTAACATTTGTAAGTGTCATCTACATGAAAAATTTTAGTTATTTCTATTTTTTAATTTGTAGTTAGTGCAACTTTTAGGTATACAGACAAAATGGGCAGCCATAGGAAGATACTTAAAACTTGCTTTTTTTTGGTAGACCATGGGACTCGTTGGCCACCTGGCATTTACTGACCAGATATGTTTCCTGGTTTGGAGAAACTGGCTGGGTGATTATGTAGTGTCCCCGGCCAAGTGTGGCAAGACTCGAGGCTCACCGGTTTCTCTTTAAAATGGAAAAAGTGTTAAAAAGCGGAAGGGCTGCCGTTCCTTTGTGCTGCTGGCGCGGAGGCAGGGGAGCCTGTTCGCTGGGACAGCTCTGCCACCTGCAGCTCAGAGCCGGCACGGCCGCATTGGCTGCGCGACCGCAGAACAGCCTTCCCTACCGCAAACGCAGAAACCCCGCGGAGCCAAGAGCCTTCACTGAGGAGGGTAATCGCTAATTAAATTAGAAATAGAACACATTAGCTTATGGTATGCGAAAGGTAGTTTCTTCCTAATCGGTCTTTCTTGCTAACCTTCACTGCTTTCCAGAATGAGCGTCTGTTCTCGGAACAGAATAAAAACCCAGCATTAGAACAAAAATCATAAGGCTAAAACTATTCTTGGTGTGACTGGACTGATCTCAGAGCTGAATATGACCCCTCACTGAAGAAGGCCAGTTTGGGTTGTGCTGATAACTGAGGTATTACAGGAAATTATGTGCAGATCTATATTCTCATAGCCCTTTAACTCCTGTCTGCAGTGCCGCCAGTATCTCCTCATAGAACTCCCTTCTCAAAACACACTGGGTTTTGAAACCTGTAAATGCTAGTCTTCTCCTCCAAAAAAAAATGCATTAAAAAAAATCAAATTCTTCCAGACATGTTTTACTACCACCAAAAAAAAAGAAAAAAAAAAGAAAACACAATCCCCAAATATGTGCATTATTATGTTCCCTATTTTCACTTCCCTCAGCCCCAAGGGTATAGCATTACCATTTTGTCAAGTTGGATCCAAGCCCTGTAATTGATGAATTGTCCATAGGATCCATATGGAACCCTAGGAAAGTCACTGCCAGTCTATATAGTACCAAAACGTGTGCATGGGTCCCAGTGTGCACTGGGCACCCACAAATGCAGGGTGCTCATGCCAATGATCTCTCCGTGCACACTGTGTTCATCCCCAGTGCTGGCTCCACCTCACAGCTCTGACAGTGAAACAGCGATGGTTCTGAGTAATGGTCAGACATCCTCACGATGAGCTCAGATAGGATGGCTAGAAACTAATTCTAATAGTATCAGGTTACTAAGAATCATGTGGAGTTCTTTCAGTAGGTTTTAGTAATGCAGAGGGAAAGTATGTGTTCTACTTATTATACACCTTGTTCCAGATATGCTTTAAAAGCTAAAACAAACATAATTTTTCTTTCAAGTTTAGGCTTTGTTCAACTGCCCAGACAATTAAGACACATTCTAGTGCCTGAAACATCCACATGGGATGTGTGTCCTTCTGGGACAGCAAGAGCGATCTGGTGGATCAGATCCAACATCATCTAGGGCATTTCAGCTGGCACTAGACACCTATGTGCAGGCATATGAGTCCCACCTCTAGTGTTGCCTAAGCGTGGAACTTGGAAGTATCTGTCTTGTCAAGCATTGCCATTAAAGGTTCTGCATTCCTAGGAATGTAGAAATTATTTCTGTAATTATACATCATCACTGCACTAAATTCGTGAAGTCTTTAGGCTATTTTCCTGGGTGACTGATTTCAAGCTGTGAAAAAACTGCTTGTAGAAGAGATTGGTTTTGTTGGTGTTCCAAATATTATTAATACAGTACTGTAGTAAAAACTTGTACATTTTGGTATTATCCAGTGCTTGGAAAAAAGTTAAAATGGATGTTTTGAAGAACTCTCACAGGGGGACACTAGGTGATCTGTGGGGAATAGACAGTTTAAACCTCAGGCTTCTTCTATATGCCAGTGAATGCAGGTGTATAAAACATTTTGTTAGCTTTGTTTTAAGAACTCTGTCAACCCAGCCTGCCAGTTACCTGCTCACCAATGATTAAAGACAGCAGGTGGTTTTGGCCAAGCAACCTTTTAAATAAATCTTGTCCCCACATTTTTAATCTGCCTTTTTTGCAAAAACCAAGCTACTGATTGTCACTGGCAAGTTCCTTGGACTTAAGATAATCAGAGCACAGTCATGGATTTGAGTCAAATCCACAGAGCACTCATGGATTTGAGTCACTTTAGAGTTCAAGTAGGTCTCAAAGGTCACTGAAAAAGACTATGAGATTTCATCTCAGTCATTTTTAATTCAGTTCATTTTACACTTATGCCAAATTCACATGAGCTAGATGTATTTAAAACTATAGACTGCAATGCCCTCCTATTACTCAGGTATCCAAAGCTGACCTTACGATTTTCAGACTTTGGAGGAAGAAAATGGTTGTGAATTTCCCAAAACCAGAAGAGAAATTCATGTGAGTGGGTACAGCTCCCAGTATCCAGAAGATGAGCCTTTCCCATGTCCTAGAGTAGGGCCCTCAGTGCCCATAATTTCTTCTCTATGCATGTGAGATCAGTCAAGCATTTCTACATTTTGGGTCTGTATGCCATTTTAATCTTGTGTGTGAATTGAAAGAGATTATATTAGGATTAGCAGTCAAGATATCTACAGGCAGCAGGAACAGCATAGTTCTCAGTGCACATTATGGTTAGACCACAATAGCAAACACCTTTGCCAAGATGATAAAGAAGAAACGTTCTCTTTGTTGCCAATAATAAATATATAGGGAAGAGTAAGTATGTCATGGAAATGTTGGAAGAACCAACTTGTATATTTACAGATTTTTAGTCCAAGCAGCAGCAGAGCTATGTGAGTCTAGTGCTCTGCCCAGGGTAACTAGTTTGTTCAGAAGTATCACAGATACCTTTTTCATGCTTGCTGCTGTCAGCTCATAATGAGAAAATTTAGGCAGTTGTGCCAGAAACCCAGACTTTGAGAACTAAAACAATGATGTCCATTATGATCACAAATCTCTTTCTCTCTCACATACATGCACACAAAAACCTGAGCAAGTACCTGCTGGTTTCAAGATAAATTAAGTATGAACTCAAAGTACAACACCTCTTTCACAGCATCAACTGGATCCTGCATATATTTTAAGACCCGATTATCTTAATTTTTGATATAATATTGAACTAGATGAAAATCCAAGGCCAAAGTGCACAGTCTGATAGCAGCTTTCTGTCTATTAGACTATCTTGTAGATATTTATTTACAAAAAAGATGTAAAAACTATATAAGAAAAAAATCAATGAGGCAACTGCAGATTCAATTTCTGCAGTTGGAAAAAATAATTTAATTCTCCTTGCTGCTTTATGTTATCTCTGTTTTAACTGCTGTTAATGAAAGGCTCATCAAACAGCAGTGCCAATAAGCAGTATATGCCAATACACATATTTAAATGCTGAATTAATCTCAGTACTCAGGCAGCTCCCTTTTAACTATTTTCCCTGCATACTTTGCATCTCCATTTATACGAATGAGAGAGGGGTGCATGCGGGGAGAATGGAGCAAGCATTGCTCAGCTCTGTGGCCCAGAGAGGAGAATTTGTCTCCTGTCTCATATATTTGTAGAAGAACAAAGGGAAAACATCTCCTGCTGAAGTAAATCCTAGATGCTCCTTCAGCAAAACTTGCTAAAATTAAGTAAATAATTCAAAACAAGACTTTGCTTGAGTTATGCCTTTTTTCAGTTGCCATTCTAACTTCTAATAATTTGATCAACATGTTGCCCTACTTTAGTTGGTAAAAAAGGCCAAACCTGCCCCTGCTTCTAAATGCAGTCTGCTTTGAAAAATTACTAAAAATGGCATGCAGGCTCCATGTTTATTCTGTGCCAGCTACTTCCTTATCATATGTGCTCAGCTTGCAAGTAAGGAACCTTTTCCTCCTATGTGCCAGCCCTGCAAATTTCAGGTAGAACCTATGGGTTATCCTGGATTTTTTCTCCTCATTTAGGATGCCTAAAACTCAAGGCTCCAGCAAGCAAGGGTAAGCCCTCAGTTACACGTGTGCATTATTGTAGTCTTCTATGGCTTTGAGTGAGGTTTAAATGACTGGAAATGATTCTGTGGTTATAAACAGGAGAGAATAGAAAGCAGCTCAGTGCTCTTTTTGCTGGATCTGCTCTGCTAAGATGATTATAAAGCAGTGAACAGTGATTTTAATTATTAAGTGAACAGATAGAAAATATATAAGACTCTATTTTAAAAAAGGAGTTTGAAATTCTGTGTTTTCAGAATATAATCATTCAGCATTCAGGCAGACAAGAAAAATAAAATGCTTCTCTTTTTTTCTCATATGTGTCACTCATATGATAGGAAGAGAGTGTATAATCCTCATATAACAAAAAAAACCCAAAATTACCTGGATTATTTTGCATGCAATATCAAAATAAAAGATCATTTATAAGAAGTTCTCATTATGGTGAGCAGCAGGTCAGAAGAACACATTTTGCTGTATAGGAATGATAATCCACTATGGGTATTTTATTATTTATTAATTAATCTTTGCAGCTTTGGCAATCAAGCGTGAACATTTTCTAGTCTTCTGAAATCTCTGCAGCCTGGAAGAGTAGAGTTGAAGTTTATCTGATATATCAAAAAAATATCTAGGATAATAAATAGGGAGCAAAAGTTTTCCCAGTTCAGTTTTGATCTTGCAATCCCAGTGCAGATTAAACAAAACTGTACAAGGCATGTTCTGTTTGGAAGAGTAACAAAAATACAAAAATATAATTTCCAGTTATGTAAATACTGATCAGTGGAGGCTTTGCCTGGATGAAATTGTTCTATTCTGATTTTTTCTTCCAGTTGTGTGTAATACTGGAGCCAATGCAGGAACTGATGTCAAGACATAAAACTTACAATCTAAGTCCTCGAGACTGCTTGAAGACTTGCTTATTTCAAAAATGGCAGAGAATGGTGGCCCCACCAGGTATGTTTCACTTCCAATATTCCATTTATTTTACAGTAAAATTAATAGAGAAGCAATGGGAAAGTTTACTTTATAAAGGAAAGTAATAAAAACTAACACTGCTCCCAAAGCAAGCCTGAAAATTATCCTGATATTTAATGATTTCAGTCTGACACAGCTGATTTATAGATGTGCACACTGAGATGGTTTCACTATGACTAGGATATTATTTAGTACAAAAATATGTGTAGATGGAATGCAAAATGCCTACTGCCTCCATTAGAATTCATCGTTTATGTAATCCTGCTTCCTGCTGTGGCTCTGAAATTACAGCTACGATTCATAATTAATTGTCTTTGAGACTAATATCAAGTTATTTACAGGCCTGGACCTAATCTCCTTCCTCTTACACCTCAAAATAATAATGCCCTCTTTTTTCAGATTATAAAGGTTTGTACATCTAAGAGTGTTCGCATGGGTGCCCGGGCCAAATTTTGAGACAAACAACTGCCCCTCTGTGCTTTGCCAGTTTAAGCAAAGCACTGTAATTGTCCTGGTTCGGTCTGAGTTTGAAGGCTTGCGGGGCCATGGCATTAGCACACTTTATGGCTTCTCTGGGGAGCAGCAGTTTTAAAGGTGAAGCCCACACAGGATGTAGGAGGAACAAAAAGAGTGGTTGGTTGTGTGCCACGGCAATGGCAGCAGTAGGGTAGAAAGAACCTTTAGCCTTTGTCTCTGGCTGGGTCTTTTGAGGCTGTACCCTATACCAGAGTAAGACCTGGATTTTTGTTTAGCACTGTTCCTTGCTGTGTGACCTTCAGCAATTTCCACAGTCACTTTGACCATAATGATACTTATCATGATACTCCCATCAGTAAAATGCTTTTGAATATCTTTATAGACGATGCTGCGACAATAAGCTTTGTTAATTCATCATAAAAAATTGAAAGCACATTCCATTGGTTTGGGTCCAAATATCATTCTACAGTTTGTATGTTAAGTCTAACACAACTGCTACTATTAACCTTAGCAACTTAAAACTAGATGAAAAGGTATTTCAGCACTTTTGCTTATGGATCATTTTAGTTCATGCTTTACAGTATTTGCTATTTGCTTTCATTCTTATCATTTTATTGCAGCAGAACCCACAAGACAACCAACAACCAAACGGAGAAAAAGGAAAAACTCTACCAGCAGCACTTCCAACAGTAGTGCTGGGAACAACGCAAATAGTACCAATAGCAAGAAAAAGTCAGCTGCTGCAAACCTGAGTCTATCAAGTCAGGTACCTGTAAGTCTCACTTTCCTTTTAGGCCTGAATCACTTGTGGTGCTTTAATTCTTTTCATGCATTGTAAAGAAGGTGCATTCTTGAGCCAAAACTATCACAAGCAAAAGGCAGTCTTGCACAGTGTGCTGTGGAAGCTGGGGAATTAGTGGAGAGGCATGAAGAAGCTGTGCAGCTTTAATGAAGGACTCTCGAACAGAAGCGTCCTGAGGATCAGATGTGATTTTTTAAAGGCCTGGGCCAGTTCTCCTTTTTGTCAGGGGGTGACCCTCCACTAGTGGTGGGGCTCAGATGAGGCCTCATGCTTTTAGGCATAGCATGAGCCTTGCAGACTTCCATCTGCCAGGTGCTAAGCGAGGATGTGTCCCAGTGATGCAGGACAGCTGTACCTGAGGAAGCCGCTGGTCTCTCTGCGTTAGTACCTTACCTCTAATTGCTGCCAGGTTCAGGTGCTGAACAGGAACAGGTTACGAATTAACTTACCTGCAGAGGTGATCTCTTTGTCCAACCACTCTACTTGCAGAGGGTAGTTCCCCTGGAATATGGCTCTCAGCTTATCCACCCTGCTAGCTGTAACTGTTGACATCCTAATTGTATAGGGAGACACCAAGTAATTTCCAGAGTAGCAACTGTACCAGCACTTTAATAATGCCATATTTGCTGCCTTAGTCACAATATAGGGGTAATCAGACCCCAAATTGTGACAAAGTGTGCCTTAGTCAATAAGGAGATAGCTTATGCATTTTAAAGCTTGGGAAATTAATTTGATATTATAGGAACCATAAACTCACATTCTGGGAATAACATGCAGGGATTTTTATTGGATTTCTGATCAGCAGATAGGAAGGGGCTAGGTCTCCTCTGCAACCTGACAAAGAATATAGGCCTTTTGTTAGCACAAAGCAGACACTTCCTAGGAAGCTTGAATACCCAGATTAAAAAAAAAAAAAAAAAAAAAAAAAAAGAGGTAAACAAAAACCGGGANAAAGAGGAGTAGACTAACACCAGTGAAATGAAATTAAGATTTTTGTTTAGCAACTGATTTAGCAATCCACTAGTTTACAGCTTTGGGCTTCAGTACATTAAACCCATATTTCCTCCCTGTCATATTATAATTTTCACATGGCTTGCATCCCCAGAGTCAAATTCTTTTCCTAATATAGGCATCTCTGTGTTTTTCTGGCAGCACAAAGCAGTCAGAAGGCTGACTACTTGATCTCCTGGTGGCAGGCATGACTCTGCCCCACTGATGGTGTCTGCCAGAAAAACCTTTGGATCAATATTCAACCATATTTAAGAAAAAACAGCAGTGAAGTGCAAAACTGAAGAACCAGCTAGTTCCCTGCTGTCTCCAGCTTTAAAAGACAGTAGAATCATTTTCTGTCAGCTACACCCTGCTCAGAGTTCAGCAGGCCCAGAACCTGACCCCCTGCCTCTCTTCAGCCTGCTCCTCCCTGGAGAAAGGACTTTTGTTGGCTTCAGTGGTAGCCATGTGTAGCTGAATGTTTGAGTGTGATTGAGCCCTCTGTAGTTACCTGTCACTCCCACTGATATTGAAGGTGACTTCAGGTACTGAAAGGCTACTCCTGACACATGAAGTAGCCAAGGCTGCTCTTCCTAATGGAGATGGTAGTTGAGCATCTGAGACATATTGGTAAAGTTTTATTATGATATGAAGGATGGATTTTTAGCCTTCATTTACTTTCAGGATGTTGCATACTCAGTGTTTTTCAATATTATTTGCTTTCTCTACAGGGTAGCAAAATGGTCCAAACGCTTTTGTATGGAGGATCAGGTTCCATTTTTAGGACACTTCTCGTTTCCATCTGCAAAGTGGAAAATGCTTAGCTGTTCGATTTGACATACTAACAGCTCTTCCCATCTTCCCCACAGCAAAGATAGCAAACCAGATGGAATTGATGGTTTGGCCACCCTGTAGAGTAGACAGAACTCAAAACAATTTTAGCAGTAGGATATTTTGGTGTAAAACTATTCAACGCTTTTCACTTTAATAAAGAGATGTTACCCCACGCTTCTTCAAAATTAAGCATTCTTTGAAGTGGACTTTGTTGCTATTGCTCTCTCAAGATAGCTGCAGGTAGCAGTAACTCGCTTTCTGGTTCTTTCCCATAACTGTACCTTAAAGTGCATCATTTAGTAGTTAATGTTTGGTTTCCCTTACATGCAATAGAAGGTAAGAGATCCTTGAACACAATTTGGCAGTTTTCAATTCACTAAAATATTCATTTGGCCATAAAGCTTTCTGTGAACGGGACTTCCCTGCTCACTAGGAAAAAACCCCCACCCTACTGAAGTCATTCACTTTCAGTGCTAAAAGCATTTCCCCTCTCCTTATTAGAGAAGAGGAATGGAATCACTGCATCTTCTATCCAGATGACTCACATAACCAGAGCAAGTTTCAGTTCCATTTTTCTCATCCTCCTCTCTGGAGAACCCCACAATGAGCTCATATCTATATCAAACCTAGATTATTAATATGAAGTCTTGTATTCTGACTTTCTTTTTTTCTCCAATGATTTTTTTCCCTGCCAGCAAAGTCAGTCTCTCCACCATAATCACATCTAATTTCCTATCTCTTTTACGTTTCTGTGTTGTTTTCTCTTCAATAGTAAATTAAACCCTAAACAGTATTTTGTTAGCCTCTATTCTATGTGGTGTGTCTTGGTTTAGGACATTAGCAATTATTCTGTTTTGCTTCTGCATTAATGCTGCAAACACTCTGGCAAATATATGAACTTACCATACACCTCATCCACACTTCTCACTCACACCATTAACTTCTGTTTCTTTAATGAGGTCTTCATGCCTGGAGACGCAAATGTCCCATGATCAGGATAGTGTCCAGAAAACAGCTGAATACCATCAGCTATGGCAAAGCTTGAAACTTCAGAGTTCTGTCATTTTCCCCACAGCCCCTTACAGCTCTCCAGATAAGTACATTGGGCTGAGCAAACCTTGATTAATGAGAGGGAATTGTACTTGTCACATAGACTTTCCTCCAGTAGTAGGAGCAGGAGGTTGTGCCATTTCCTCTTACCTGCATTATTTTCTGATCAGTTCTTCAGGCAGGGACAGTGCAGACAATATATGCTAAGCCCAGAAAGTGAAATGACAGGATTGTGTTTCCCTGCATGGGTCAGGTTGGCACTGCACCCTGAAGCTCAGCTGCTGAAGCCTAATCAATCAGTATCATTTGTGTTCCTTGTGTTGCCTTAAATTTATTAGGACTTCCACAGTGCTGACACATTCTGATATATCTCTAATGACAATCCATAAAAGCATCCGAAGGGTCTCTGCTACTGGGTGGGTATCTTCCCTCTCATCAGTAATTTGAAAAGGTTCACTCTCAGTCCATCCTCTTATCTCTAACTGCTGTTTATACTTTTGCAACTGTGGTAACTAAAATACAAAGTTTTGTTCCTTTGGCAGTCACATGCACTCTATTGCACCCATTTTCTCCTATGATGGTAGGAGAAACAGTGGTTTCTGTGATTCTGTTAGTTCTCAGGCTACTGACTGCAGACCTTCAGTATCTCTTGTCAACATGACTCTTCTGGCCCAAGTCCCTTGTTTAATACCTTTTCTATGTATTACATATCTCCTACATATTTCCTGCATTCTTAACACAAATGCATTTAGCCAACATGCCACAGGATTGCACCACACAACTCATGCTTAGGTTGGCCCATTGCTTGTCCAGTGATGCTTTTGACCCAAATCCTGTAGGTGCCAAGGGAGCACACTGTAGTGTGCTTGAAGTAGAACTAACTGCTGCTAAAGTCAGTCCAGTAGCACAAATAGTTTCAAACAAAACTTTCTTGCAAGCCCAAACCCACATACTGGAGAGCAGTGACTTGTGTACTGTGATCTGTGGATTAAAGGTATGAGCAAGGTCATCAGAAGGGGTCCATACATCTATTTTAACTTAAATATCACTCTCTGTTAAGTTTAATAAAAACAGGGCACATTGATCCATTTTCATGTCTTTGAAACTTGATAGCAATCCACAACTCTCACAAACTAAGAACCACTGCTCTAGGCTGCTCTCAGTCATCACCACAGAAATTAATAGGAGGAGTTTGCTTTCATTTACTAATGAAGATCCTTTTGAGTATAATGCTGTAACCATGAACCCAGTGAAATATCACGTATTGGATAGAATAAAGCATCATTACATGCCGCTGAGTAAATCAAACATTCTTTGTTACATCTAGAATCTTAAGTAGAACCTCTTTGCACCCCTTAAGCAAGTTACATACCTCAAAAATCTCTCTTTCTCTTTGTAGTTCTCTGTAAGCTCCTCAGAAACCAAATCCATAAACCTGCTAATGTGGAAGGGAGCAATACAATCTCTTATGTGTTTTAGAAATGGGGTACGTTTAGGTGGTTTGTAATGGGTGTTGTAGAACCAGAGGTCCTGTTCCAGGGCCAGAGATTAAGGTCAGAAGTTATCCCATGTCTCAGAACTGTGCAATTCAGAATATAAGATTCAGTAGTAAGGAGATGAGAAAGAATTAATATGTTTCCAGTTTTTGTGCTTTAGGGAAAACATTCCAAACAAGACCAGAATGTCAAGTTAACGGTGAGGATTATGATGAGATGTGAAAGATTTTTCTCTAGAAAGTGTTTACTCTGAAACCTAATTAAAATGTCAGTTCTGTTTCTAAAGACCATTTCAAGACCAACATCAGTCTGATGTTTTTCTCATGGAAGCAGTGACCGTTAGGGGTGTGGGCAGCAGTGGGGCTCTCAGTCATTAATTGTGCCAAGGAACTAAAAAGTCAATTATTAGAATAATTACCACTAACACAATTCCATAAGAGGGAAAGCAGGAGAAGGAATCCCTCTTTTTTTGACTTAGTGTTTGGTGTTATGCTAGCTGCTAAAACTAGTGCAAGTTTCAGTCCGTGGAGTATGAGATGTGCTTGAATGATATACTGGAGAGTGCCAGGCATTTTTAATTATCTTAGGCTTGTGAAGCACTGTTTGTCTACTTCTGGGGACTGTGACAACAGCGCTATGAACTGATCACTGTAACACACTGAGCGAGGCTACATATTAACAGCAGCAAAGATGGCAGGCTCAGGGATGGGGAATTTTACATGGCCCACCAGATGTTTTTGCCACCAAACTTCACTCAGACATTGTTTAGACATAGAATGATACCAAGTTTAAAAGTGTAGTTACTTAACTGGGCAGTGCAGAGCTAAATTTTGAGGCTTGATATAAAAAAAAGATGAAGCCTAGAAATGACCAGTCTGTTAAACAGAAGTGCTTGCATTTGAGTGTTGTGTGAAGTGATCTCTGTGTATAGTTTATATGCATCAATTTAAGTTTGGATGGCAACTAGGGTTTTTACAGATGAAAGGTATGATATACATGAAAGCTGCTTTTGTGGTTATATTATAAAACAGTACATTTCTATCATATAATGTAAAACAACCACTGCTTTATTTACAGTGCTTCACTGCAACCATATTTTACTATCATGAGACATTCCTTGACCAAAAATGTTGTTTCTAATCAGAGTAAATTAATAAGATTGAGTGACTACAGTCTAAATCTTCTTTAAACTAATTTAGTCAAATATGTGCTACCATAACTAGGCCATAGCAGTGTGTGCTGCCGTGCAAGAGACTAGGGTTTAATTCTTGGATTCTGCTTCTCACTCCATGAGCAGGAGCTAGGAGCACTCCAGAGCTGCAGCCTCAACCCTGGGAGGGATGGAGCCTTGTGTCATTCAACAGCAGTGACCCCCACTGGCCAATTTAAGGAGAAGCATTGAGGGGCTCTAAAAGGAGTCACTTCCAGTCCTCCTCAGAGGTTGGTGGTCATTGCACGGGATCTAGTGAGTGGAGGTTCAATGGGGTGCACTTGGTGGGGTCCTCAGCTTTCAGTCTGAGGAGCAGAATCCTCTGGGGAGGAAACAGCATGTGCGCTTCTTGAGACACTATTTGTGCCTGATACAAATTTAAGTGGCAAGATTGTCAAGAATTTTTTTTTAGATGTCCTGTAACTAATGCTGTGATCTTTTAAATAGAATGAGGGAAAACTCCACTAACCTCAATATAATTGTAGTTCAATTCACAGAGAAAGAGAGAGAAACTCAATAGCATGGAGGGAAATACAAGTGCAAACTGTTCTCTTGGTGGGAGTCATTATACAAAAGGAATAATATTTGCAATGAACCTGAGAAATTACAGGTGGAAATACTTAGAAGGTCATTGAACATCTCCCCACTGATGCACGAATGTTTCCTACCACAGATTGAGATTTTTTCCCAGCCTAGTGTTAGGTGACCTGAGCAGCAAAACTAGCACAGTTCCAGTGGGGTCGTTAACCTCAGCCTGCCATTTATCAGAAACAGGAGTATTGTCTTAGCAGTGGGGATTACATTTTTGTTTACTTAATGCCATCTTAGTACCCTAGTTTACCTCTCCTCAGATTGGCCTAAAGTGATGGTCTTCCTTTCAGCACTTGCAGCTGTTAAGCATATTTCCCCCTCCCAATCATTTGGTGGGTGTAACACATATTTAATTCTTTCACGTGGCCTCCCCTGCCAGCTTTGTAGCCCTATAGTGATTTGTGATGTGCTTGTCTCATCCGAGTTGCTGACCTCTTGCTGGTAGGGCAACAGAGAGAACTTGAGGCCATCCTCGAGAATGTTGGAGTAAAAGGAACTGTTTCCACCTCGGTCTGTGATTCTGTGTTTCAGCCACTGTGGTCCTTTTTGCCTGCCATATAACACTGCACACTCACACCCACCTTGCTGTCCTCTGCCAGGTCTCTTTTGTCATTAATGCTCTCACAATACAATGGGATCGGGTCTGGTTCAGCAGTGCACACTATATATTGCCTGTTGTTTAGAGGGATGGGATCAATTAGAATAAACTTCTGCTTATGAACACCTTTGTCTTTAAACTTCTATGTCACAAAGCTGTGTGTGAGTTTTATTTAACCAGATATTTTATGGATATATGGAGTAACAAAACAGATAAAGGGAAGAAGAAATAATGTAACAATTTCCATATACTCACAAATTTTTACATAGCACAGACTGAAAATGTGACACAAACATTCTTCTGTAGCATGCCAGCCTTTGCTGAGGGATATCAAGAAATAGTGTGTAAACACTTGCAGGCAATAATTTGTATTGTTTCGTGGTGAAGGAAGCAGATATCTGATTAAAAACAAACCTTATTAAATGCAGACTTCTTCTGTTTGCTTTTTACATTCATAAGGAGGAACAGATCCTTTAAAAAATGTATCTGTTGTTCACTAGGATTCTTGGAAGGGCTTGTTAAATCAGCAGGAACAAAGCTAGACATCTGGAATTACTGCACTTCTGCGAAGCACTACCTGATGCCCTGACACCTGACCTGCATGAAAAGATGCATCCCACATATTTCTTTAGCTGTTAGCACAGCAGCCTGATTCTCCCTTGAACAGAGAGAACAAGAGAGCTCTCTGGCTTTGCACCTTTGCTTTCCAATCTCAAGTTTGCACCTTTCTATCCCATGCTGCTTAGGTTTTTTGCAGCAAATCTGTGATGCACTGGAGTACAGTAGGCGGTTTACTTGTTTTCATGGGAGGACAATTTGTACTTAAAGCAGTGATTAGATGAATTCTTTCTTTCTTGCATGCTTTAGTTTCTGATGAGTACTAGCTTCATCAGTGTAATTATAATTAGCACTCTTCATCTTGCTTTTATGGTACCAGCTGGACAGATTGGTCCTCTTACTGCACAGATTGGCGGCAGGGTTGCCTACATGGAGTTAGGTGACAGGCACCATGAAATAACAGATGGTAAATTCAGGGCTTGTTGGCAATCAGCAGGTTTTTGCTAATGACTTAATTAGCTATGCAAATTGTCAAATCAGTGTGAACATTGTTTTTATCGAAAACTTTACCTAAATTAATTACCATAATTAAGTAGCAGAATGTCAAGTATATTGGATGCGTAAAAGGGCTTGGCTGGCTATGGATAAGAGAGTTACCATCTTTATTAGAGTGCTGTGCTCCACATTTGAGAAGTCTGAGGATTAGAAATGTGGTTTCTTTTAAACTACTTTTAAAATACACATATCACCAAGTTCCAACTGTGATACACCCTGGTGCCTTTCCAAAGAAACTGGCTTGGGAAAGATTTACTGGATAAAAGCTAAATATTTCAAGGAGAAGTTTAAATGCAGTTTCATAGCCTGTTTATTTGCTTAAAATCAGGCACATTTTTCAGCCTACCTGCTTTTCAGTTCTGGGGTTTCTGAGATCCAGAGCCATGAGCATGCGGCTATAGAGATGTGTTATAGTTTTCATTTAAATTAGCAATAAAATGTAAGCCTCTCTCCTTGTTCCTATATGTGGGAACTTTTAACTGTGTTGTTCAAATATCACAAAGTTAAGAGATGCAAATTCTCTAACATAATTTTTTTAAGTTGATTTTTTCTCTCTCAAGGTTTCCATATAACAAATATTGGGTGCTGTTCACAGGATGTGATGGTGGTAGGAGAACCAACTCTGATGGGAGGCGAATTTGGGGATGAAGACGAAAGGCTTATCACTAGATTAGAGAATACACAGTATGATGCAGCAAATGGCATGGATGATGAAGAAGATTTCAACAATTCACCTGCACTGGGAAATAACAGTCCGTGGAACAGCAAACCTCCTGCTAACCAGGAGACTAAATCTGAAAACCCCACACCACAAGCTTCCCAATAGGTTATTCTGCAGCAATGCCCACTGCCATGTACCTCAGTGGGATATTAATTACTGTTTCACAGCATTCTTCAAAATAAAATTTAAAAGAAACACCTTTCAAATGATACAGTATCTATTTCTAAACTAAAGCTATCCAATTTTTTTTTTTTTTTGGTTAGGGAAAACTCTTGTATAAGCTTCCATATACATTCCTTGGAAGTATTCTCATACAACTAGATACTGGCACTGACCTCAATTAAAATAATTGAAAATTAAACAGCATCTCATGGCAAATTTCTGACAGTGCATTTTATTGGAAGGGGTTGTTTTTTTCCTCATCAAATAATGGCCATATTTTAACAAGACATCAGTGCTCAGGATCTCATTAACGTAACTATGTAAAACTTTTTACAATTGTAATATATTTTCTGCTTTTCAACTTGCACCTGAAATTTCTTGTTTCAGAAAAAGATCAGCTTTTAAGGAAAAGTAATTTAAAGTAAGTTTTGTTTGTTCTTTAACTTTTTTCTTTCATCAGTTAATCATTTCAAGGATCCAGCATTTTTAATTTACATTTAGCTGATGCTAGTAGATACTCTATCCATATTTAATAAAAATACTGAAACAAGAAATGTCTTTTTTTCATCAAAGACATGAGAAATATTTTTATGTGGAAAAAGACACCCAGTCCTATGAGAGTTTATGCTTTGTAAAATTGCTGTTGATCCAGATATTTTAAAGCCATGTAATCCATTAACTTTGTGGGCAGCTTAATAAATCTAAAATTTTTGTGTTTTTATTATTGTATCTGAGTTGGCTTTGTTGTTATTTCTTTTCGTAGTATATTTCTTGTATAATATTTTTGTAAAGCCCTCATTTTTTGTTTTACTTTTTTGTTTGGTTTTGTTTTGTTTTGTTTTATATTCCAGTGTATTTATGTGAAACTTTATAAAAGAAACTAATTTTTTTCATTTACATATTAATATGTTCAACTCATCATGTAAAGACACAGTGAGTCAGTGTGTTATATAATACAACTGTATTTTATGTATGCTTTGCCAATAAGTGTGCCAATAAACTGTGTTAACAAATGTGCTCTTATACAGTGCATTTACAGTTCCTTGCATGCAAAACACACACACCCGTGTGCAGGATCATGCACCAGGGATTTCGGGAATTGTTTCACTGAATTGGAGTCTTTCTTCAGCTAAAGAGAAAGTCTGTGGTTAGGTGTGAATCACTTGCAGCTCGATTTGGTTTGATGCTCTTTTTCTAACAATAATGATGTGCAGTGCCACAGGTGAGTTACAGCAGTGAGAGCCAAGTGTGAGGGAGTGCAGGGCATTCAGACAGAGCACCTCCATCCTGAACTTTGCATCCCTTGCCTTCTGGGGCCGGGGCTTATCAGAGCAGGGATTTCCACTCTGCTAAATTCTGTCTGATAGTTTTATGATGAGTCCCTCAACTGGGGATGAGAGGATTTAAAAAATCCTCCTTCTTTTTTTGCTTTGCTGTCATATCAGTTGTTCACGGGCACCAGGAGTGATGCAGCCGCTCTGAGCCCAGCCCAGCCTGTAAAGCCCTCGGCTGAGCCGGGAGGACAGAGGCACGTACCCACATCTCGAGGCACCCAGGAAGCCCTGCAGGGTGCACCCTGCGAGTGGCAAACACAGGAACTGTGGGCAGAGATGCTGAATCCACACAATCCTGCCTTTTGTGCAGGGGAGTGATGTTTTCTTCTTCCCTGAAACTCTACTTTCAATATTGCTGACATTATAAGAGCGGCTGAAGAACTCCTAGGTTTTTTTCTGAGTGGCTGCACATATACCCAGAAGCCAGCCTAGGGAAATGTGTCTCCTAAGCATATATACATGCTTTTTTACTCGTGCTGTTGCTGGATGTGATTCCACCAAACAGTTTTGAAACCCCCATTGCAGAAGGAATACAAAGCAAAGCACCTCGGTGGGAGACAGCTCCCTCCCTGCCCCAGGAACCAGCCTGGGCCCCTGACCTGGGCCCATGCTCCTGCATGCAAAATCCTTGTTGAATGAATTTTGGCATCTATGATTACTCCTTGCAGGAAGATAGCCTAAAAGACCCTCCAAGCTCTAGAACACAAAGGATATCAACTATAGAATTTAAAACTAGCTAAATAACAAACATGGATAGCAATGCTGCTCCTTCATAACACTTTCAGAATGTAGGAAACCGTAATTTTATCATTCAGTGACTATATCAGCCCTGATTTTTCCATGTAAATAATTAAATTCACAATGTATTCCATTAAGGGATCTCTGGCTTCTATATAACCGCTGTAACATTACAATTATACACTGTAATTCTAATGTTCAAAAACACTAATCATTCATATTACATCTCCATGAGCACACTTGAAAAGGCGTTCCTTATTATTAATCTTTCGAGACTGGCACTACTATTTCAATTTTTAAAAGATTTATGATGTCATATTACTCCTGTTGTTTCAGTAAATAAACACAGGAACACTTGAAAAATGGGCAACAGACTCCTTAGAGTGCTGTCCTTGAATTAATCTCGAAGGACACTTTCTCCATATCTCTTCAAAACCCTCGTCTGCAAGCTATCAATCCACCCTGTTGTGATTAGGGTGAATAACAGATACAGCTAGCTGATTTTATTTATTCACCTATTTATTCATAAAAGAAATGTCCAAAGTGGGCCAGCTCGAGGAAGCGGGTGGGATGGACAGCAGCTGGACATGCAGTCTCCTCACTGCTGCCCTTCACCCCCATGCCCCGGGCAGCTGTGTGGACTTTTCGTACCACATTTGAAATTACATGGCAAACTCACCAAGATGGAGCCTGCGATCCCATTTCTGGTCCCAAGTACTCATGCCCTGTCCTCAGGAATGCTCCCCACAGGGTGAGGGTTAAAGTCCGGTGATGACATGAACTAATGGATTTCATGGGTTTCAGTTGGGGGATGTCATTAAATGACACTGCGGCTTCCATGTGCTCCATGACTGCCTGGCACAGAGCAGTGGGAAAGGTGGATAAACACCACAGGTGAGTTGAAGCAACAGGTTTGTGAAAGCTGAGGTTGCAGCCTGAAGAATGAAAGCTGGAAACTAATAGTTAATTTCACTTTAATCTAATCTCACCACCTACCAGAACACTGTATCTCTCTTAGAATTTGGAAGGAAATAATGTTTTGGGCACTTTTCCCTGGGGAGCCCTGAAGCTATTAAAAAGAGGAAGGAAACTTATCTCATGATGTTGAAATACTTTCAAAAAGAAAGCTCTTGTTTGTTTAAGCTAAATGGAGGGAAGTACTGGCCCTGAGAAGTGCCCTCACAAATCAGAGGGAGGAAATTCCAGGACTTTACTTGGAAAAGCTGAATCATATAATTAGTAAAGTGACCAAATACAAACACTGATAACCAAGATGGTTGCTGTTACAAAGAACTTAAACTGTGCAAGAGTCATAAGCACTGGTGGGTTTTGATTGTTCTTTGAATTGCTTTGTTTGGGGGTTATTATTTTTTTTTGGTCTTTGTTTGGCAAAGTCCATTTCTTAGAGAAAGTTCAACTCCCGTGAATCACCAGCTGGTCTCACCGGCTGCCCCTTGTGAGAACATTGCAGTTCCTAAAGCTCTTTCTTTCTCTCTTTCCACAACAAGCAAAAGTAAGCAGTGTCTACAGCTTTGTAGTCTTTTCAGAAAGCAGGTTTTCCCAGGCTTCATCACCTCTGCGTCTATATGTATGGGTGTAATAATGTTGTAGGATAATTCAATTTGGAAGGAACCTTGGGAGGTATAACTAGTATTCGCATTCTTGCAGCATCACAGACCTCTGTGAAAGTCGTGGCTGATTTTTAACCTTGGTCCTGGAGAAGCTGCTGCTCTCAAGCATTTGGGAAGTGTAAGCAGCTTGCGTCCTTGGGGAATAGAGCAAAAGCTCCCCATACCAGAGGGTTGAGGATGCCAAGGATGATCCGTCTAGAAGTGTGCAGGAAGACGCAGGGGTTAGAGGGGGGGAACCTACCAAAGGACAAGGCAAAATACTGAACACCACCGAGTGTTCGCCAACACCAGGGTGGAGAGAGGCTCACTACCCAGCCATGGCTGCAAAACACTATTAAAGGAGACTAAATGACAGAACAGACTAAATTTTGCAGTATCACAGCCTCCATGAAAATCCCATTTTAGCAAAGACAGGATGAAAGAGAAAACATGAATGATTGATATTGAAGGAAACCCAGTTTGTGTCTAATATATCCTGGAGAAACTGCTAATGGAAATTGAATAGTCCTGAAAATATTTCCTGAGACTGCAACTCTGATCAAGTAGCCCTATGGTGATATATTGCATGTCCAAATTAAAACTGCCCTGGGGCACACGTAACCCCAGCAGCTGGTTTTACTGTGCAGGACTGGATGATTTGTATGTTTTTTCTAGCTTTCTGATAGCATATTTTTATAGAAGGGTAAGGCCTGAATCTTCTGCTATGTAATAGGAGCTACTGAATATTTAACACCCCACAGAACTGATGTTACTGCAGCATGTCTTTATATTCTGTTGGGAAGCTTGGTGGTACCCCAGTATTGCAGAATGGCAGATGGTACCTTTAGATAGAGAGTCACTTAAAGAAGTCTCTAAATTTATGGACCATACTTATACATTTCTTGAGGAAATATGAATTTCCACTGAATGCTCACAGTGTTAAAATCTGTTCTAATTTACCATGTTATTTTGATAGCAACTAGTATCAGTTCTTTAAAGGGGAGAGGCTTTATTAGGAACAGTGAAGGAGCAATCTAACTGTAAAAGCATTTCTTCCATGACCCTGTGAATCACTTCTGAAATAAAAAAAACTATCTCTCACATCAAGAAATAATTTTTAATGGGTCTATGGACAGTCTTAATTCATAAGCACATTTTAAAATACCATTATGCACTAAAGAGAACATCAGGAAATCATTCACTTGTGCATACAGAATCAAAAACTTTATAAAAAGCATCCATCTACACAGAGCACAAACACTTCAGCTTCAACCAAGAAATTCCCAGTTCTGTCTCCGTCAATTTTACAGGGATCAGGATGAGATTGATTAGCTTTAGTTTGAATAAGATGCTGAATCCATCCCTGATAATTCAGGTTACAGGTTGCTGCCTATTGGCAAGGGAATGTGCTTCAGCTGAACCAGATAAATGCCAACCCAGTGTGCCTCTATGCCTGTTGGAGGTCCGTGCTCATGGCTGAAGTCCGAATTTCTTCAGGTTCATTTTCTGTTTTTTCCTGTGTGCAGTTGTGGGGAATTTACGAGGGTGGGGATTTTTAATTTGGGAATATTTGGGGTCTTTTTTTTTTCCAAATCTTTACAGTGCCCTATAAGTACTTCTCAGATGTCCAAGATTATATCAGTTGGAAGGTGACATGCAGAGCACTTGTGAGAGTGTGTGTGTAGCAGTATTTTCTATTACATTAGAAGAAACAGTGCCTGATCTCTGGAGATCCTCAAGTTGTGTATCACCCTAGTTTAATTAATAGCTCTGTCTCAACAACTCTGAATTCATCTGAGTTGCTATGTATAATTTTGTATTGAACAGCTATAATGTATAAGGTTAGCATCTCATTTGTAATGCATTAGGAGATGTTTTAGCAAATGCTTGATATAAAGCAGGCATTTAACACTCCTTATCGCATTTGACTGCGACTCATTTCATCACATGAAGTTTCATCCTCCCTGAGTAATCCCTTGGGGGGGTCTGAGTACTGAAAAAGCTTTTAAGAGCTGGTGTTTGGTGCTTTCAGATGCTAGGGTGGTTTTTTTTCATTCTATTTTCTTCCATCTCTCTTTGATCGCTTACAAAAATTTGTTTGTCATTTTGCACAAAGTTTTTAACTTTCCATGTTCTGTCCATGTGGAAAACAGAACACAGGACTTGCATGTGCTCCACACAGACAAACCCATGAAAACCAAGGTGGGTTGTTCCTGGCTTGCCAAGAGAGATCAAATTCAGCAGACAGAAGGTGTGAAATTTAGGAACTGTGATCAATATTGGGGCTTGTGTCTGTCTTTGACTGCAAGCTCCATTCTGAAAGCGAATTTTCAGCTGTTTTCTTTGAAATCTCCCCTCCAGGTTAACTCATGTTCCAAAGGGTAAACTACTGAGACAGCTGTCTTTTCATTTGAGTTTGTCAGCAGCTCTGTGTCTGTGTCTGTGCTTAAACCACCAGCTCCTCCAATGTGAATCAGGTGGGAAGTGCTGCAGGAGCTGGGCTTACTGCTAAGGCGTCCCTGGACAGCAATCACGAACCTTTATTGTGGTTCCTGAGCTCTGCAGCAGTAGTGCAATTTCATTATTGCATATCACAGCTATCTCCTCTGCTGGCCTTTGTGTTAACACGGACGGGGAGCTTCCAGTTGGCTTTGTTTGTTTTCCTGCTATTTCAGCCTAAAAGCTAAAAAAAAAAATATAACTTGTATCAGTCTTCTTTTTTCCAGAAAATATATTTTTTTTAAATACACCCCCTTTTTATAGAAGTCAGGTCTTCCTTGTGAAGGGCCTAACTCAAATTTCACACAGCAGGATTTGGCTTTACTGTAGATGACAGCTGCATTCCTGAAAGGGAGGAAAAAAATACTAATGGCCAGGTTATAATGAGGGGCTGAACAGTGGCACTCCACAGGGAGGCAACATTTTTGAGCTCAAGACCATGTAATAGTAGGATATGGGCTTTTAGAATGGAAAGAGAGTTGTCGAGTCCTATGATTTTTCTGTGAGACCCACAGCATGGCCAGTTCTCAAGTAGGGAGGGGAGCTGCTGGGGAAGGAAGGAGTGGTCTGTATAATAATTGCCTTCAAACAGTCTGAGGCTTCTGAAAGTGGCAATCTACAAGACAGCAGTTTCCAAGAAAAGCCTGTATACAGGGGAAGAAAACTGCAATCAGTAATGAAGGAAACCTTCCAGTGATGGGCCCCATGCAGGCACTTCCAGGTACCAGGATGGGCACATAGCTGCAAGGTCAAGACTTAAATGGGAAAATCAAAAATTGATCTTATTTAATATTTTATTAGTTTTATTTATTTGTTTTATTTTTTAATCAACTGTGATCATACAGTTCAGTGCCAAAAACTTCTGATTTCTTAACTGCAACAACCTCCTTTAGCTGATTAACAGGTGGATTAATTTGAAATATCCTTTGAGGTAGAAGAAAGAAAACACAGGGACAGCCCTACCTTGAAACCAGTAGAGTCATTTTGTCACACTAAAATCCTGGCTGCAGCCACAGCTTTTCTGGGACTGTTATACTCATCTACCTACACCTCACCCTTCATCTGAGTACCCTACAATCTCCTCCAGACCAGTGCCTTCCTTAGGGAAAGGTTTGTGGCAATTTGACTATTACTGCAAAATGTCTGCCTACATGACTGCAGGCTGTTCTGAAATATTCAGAGTAGATGTACAGAAATAATGATTCCTCAAAATCAGGATTCTTTTTTTTTGTTTGTTTAACCCAAGTCTTTTTGTTTGGTTAGAATGATTTTTTTTTTCTTTTGGTTCCTTCTAGGTACTGAAATTTCCAGTTCTACTTTGATAATTTTCTTTTCAGATGTGATTTTCATGAAACTACAAGCGCCACAAATTTGTTTTCACTTTAAAACAATTAAAAGTTTCTGGACCTGGAAGTAAAATATCAAATACAAGCACTTCTGAACTAGCCAGGGTTGGGATGATGAGGTTCTCTTCTCAAGGCTCCTGACAAAGCCACAACGCTTAAGAATGAATTACACAGACTGTGCCCTGCCCAGCTCTCTACAGAAATATGCTTGTAAACGTTGCAGAGAGATAGTTTGAAGGACATGTGAATGATATAGAATGATATTGATCACCCAAAGCATCAGTTATTCCATCTTTCTCCTCTTCTTCCTTCCCCAATTCCCTTCAATATTTGAAAATAGACTAATCCAGGAGAGTTGCAATAAAAAAAAATTTAAAAAATAATTAAAAAAAGACTTAAAAGAAAAAAAATTGGTAAAGGCTTATCAGCTCTGGCTTCCCAGTAGCAAGGGCTAATCTCAGGATGCTGTTACGGCAGCTGGTGCTTTAATGTGACCATAACTGGACAACCCTGGATGGACTGTGGCCACTGTGTACATGTGTGGCTTTACAGCACTTTCTGTGTACACAACGCAGCAAGCAGTTCCTAAAAAACACAGTTTCCTACAATTCCCACAGAAGGACTGTGTTAAGGACCTCACTTTCTGTACAAAATCAAAAGGTTTCAGAGTCTATCTTGTGGCACATCCATGGTCCCTGATGGGAAGCCAGCAGTGCCCTGATGAGGAGCACAGTGAGCTCTGCTGCCTGGCTTACTCGGGACCCCATCCCACCCTTCTGCAGTGGGCCCAGCCCCTCTGCCTGAGCATCCACAGTCCTGCACTGAGGCCACTCAGCCTTTTACACAGCCCTAGACACTTGTATGTCTTAACATCAGTGAGTCCTGAGTGGAGCTGGGCCAATTTGGATCCCTTTATTAGCAGTATTAAATTCCATTGTGCAGGTATTTCCACAGCTGTGAGTTATTCAACATAAACTCCTACTGAAGTAGAGAATAGGCTGCACATAACCCACTAGGGGACAATTTCTTAAGTGCTAGTCATCCAGCGAATTCCTTTATTCTCAGTTTTTATAGCAGGATTATTTGATGTGGAGGATATGTCCAGGTTATAATGTATTTGATTATTTATAGCAGATATCTTGTGTCATGAGCTCCATTTTAAAATGGACAAGGGTTATTGGAACTAGACAGACATGATGTTAATTTTCAAAACTAACCTCATTTTCAGTGGAGCTTGTGCTATTGCTTGTACTTTTAAATATATCGCTTTTCTGGTAAGTTTTCAAATCCCCAGTTGTTTTGCTACTAAGCCTACTTCATCCTGTGATTTTTCTGTTTCCTATATCTTTCCTTGATGACTATTCCTATTTCCTAGTGAAATATTTCCCTCCCAATGCCACCAAATGGATGCCCCCAGTATGGAAACAAGCTCTTTTTCTGTTCCACGCTTCATCAACACTCAAGATATGTTTTCAGTTCTATGGAGGCTCCAAGAGCAGGTGTCACTTGCTTTAAACCCTGATTAAAACTACTCGTACCCCCTGAATGGAAACTCCCCCTTCTGTGCCACCTGTCTGAACCACCAGCCTTGTCTCTCTCTTCCTGGGAAGTGTATTTAGAGGATATACACTTTTTTGTAATGCTTCTCCATTAACCTAAAGACAAGGAGATCTTGACACAATTCTTGCTGGTGTCTCCAACTCAAGCTATTGACACAGCACAGTTGTCGTGGTTTAACCCCAGCTGACAGCTGAGTACCACAAATCTCCTTGCTCACACCCCACCCACCCACCCACCCCTCCACACACTCATTCTCTCTGGTGACATGAGGAGAGGAATCAAGGAAAAAAATATAAAACTTCTGGGTTGAGATAAGAATAGTTTAATAATTAAAAGTAAAATATAACAATATTAATGATAATAATAGCAATAATAACAATTGTAATGAAAATGAGAGAGGGAGAGAACTAAAATCTAAGAGAAACACCATCCCTGAGCAGCAATCGGTGCCTCCCAGCCAGTTGCTTCCCAGTTTATATAACCAACATGTCCTGTGGGATGGAACAGCCCTTTGATCAGTTGGGGTCAGCTCTCCTGGCCATGCTCCCTCCTGGCTTCTTGTGCACCTGCTGACTGGCAAAGCACAGGACACTGAAAAGTCCTTGATTTAGAGTAGGCACCACTGAGCAACAGCCCAAACATCAGTGTGTTATCAGCATAATTCTCATAGTGAATCCGAACCACAGCACTGTACCAGATGAAGAAAATTAACTCTATCCCAGCCAAAACCAGGACAACGGTTCAGCTCCTTTTTGAGGTTGTTGTTGCTGTCTGCCTCTTCACCCCGTTTACTACTGAAAACATTTCGACTGACACAGTAACTTCATTGAGGGCGCCTACCCACTGGGCTGCTGGACACCAGCTCCACATTCAGCTTCTCTGCCACCCTCCTGCTTTCACAAAGGGGATCCCATTGCCCAGCTTTTATGCCTGCAGCTTCCAGATCAACCCAGCAGCCCAAGGCCAGATAATGCCCCACCACGAAACCTGCTCAGCAGGGATGGCAAGTGTGCTACAGCAGTGACCAGGCAGTGAAGTCTTAGCAGATGCTGTGCCTCTGTATTTGCAGTTCTGCTTGCCCCTTTCCTCCATGTGATGGAGAAACCAGTTCTGGAATGTATTTTTGAGGTTATTCCATACTTAGTTGAGCCATTAAAGTGAATTGCCTACAACTAAGGTCTTTTTTATTATTTTTTTTTTTATTTCCCATGTTTTATGGTGACACACTGGTGTGGTTTCAAAATGCTGTGCATGGGTTTTATTTGTGTGACTTTCATTGAATTTTTAATTTTTTTTTAATATAAACTGTAGCAAAATCTTCCAAGTGCCTCTTAATAGTGCTAGGATTTCATTCCTGTCATCCTTATCCTGTTTTTGCAGACTATTCAGCCAGCAATATTCAGGGCTTTTCTTAATGCCTTCCATCTCCTCTGTGCTGCTGGGAAGGGGCCAGCTATCAGTCAAACAGCAAGTAAATAGACTGCCTGTATTTAGTGTAGTGACGGGCACATATGTTTTTAGTGAAGAGTTTATTTGCCAGAAGAAAACTAGTTTGAAAATTCAGGTCAACTTTTGGTGAATAACTTTGAACTAATAAATATAAGAGGTGAGGACAGAAAGATTTCAGGAGTGCAGAAAAAGTTCATATCAATTTTTCTGGAAACCATCAGTTCTGTTTAGTTGGGCTAGGCTACTTCTGTTGTCAGCAGGAAAAAAAACAAACAAAAAACCCAAACCAAACCAAAACCAAAACCAACGAAAAAACCAAAACAAAACTAAACAAAAAAAAAAAAAATTTAAAAAAAAAAAAAAAAACAGGGAGGGAGGACAAAGAAAACAGGACAGGAGGTTGCCCCAAACACAAGTCAGAGGTATTAAATAAATCCACTTCCTTCAGTACCCATTGCCCTCCCCTCCCAGCCCTTGCCCCAGCTCTCCTCCTCTCCTGTGCCAAAGCTCCTATTTCTGAACCCACCCATTCCAGCCTGCTGCCTCCTTTGGTCTTTTTCATGAACATGTCCAGGTACCAGCTGGAGAGGCCCCAGCCTCTGCCATCCCCATATCTTTCCAAAGCTCTGCATTAAAGTCCCCTTGTCCAAACCCACCAAGAGCTCCCCAAAATCAAGCACCTCCGAAAATCCTCCCCAAAGCCCCTTCATGGTTCATTCATCTGTGTCAGAGCAGGTACTTGGCTTTTCCCAGCACTGTTGGCTGCTGCAGCCCACTGTGCCCATCTTTACCTCCTGAAAGAGCCTCAGATGGTGCTCCAGCAGCAAGCCAAAGATTCCAGAGCTAAGCTATGCTCAGTAGCAGTACAAAGTCCTGTCCTAACAGGTCTCCAAGGGTAGGAAAGGAGTATTATGATGAGGGAATATCAGATGTACAGAAACTCTTTTTTCAGGATACATTCATAAGAGACTGAAATGTCATTTTTGTCTTCAAAAAAATGTTGCCCTTAACACTCACTTAAGATGTAGAAGAGCTGGATTCAGCCTTCAGCCTTCCATGTTACAGGACGGTTACACTGAAGAGGGGCTGATCTCACCTCCTGTGGAAGAGTAAAGGTGATCTCAGTAGTATCTGGGCCAAAGGATAGTGAGTGGCTCCAGAATATGCTGATGCTTTCTGCAGAAGCTTAGTCTATATCTATCCCCAAAGCAAGTCATGGGGAGTTTGAGCTTGGTTTTTGTACCACACAGAACACACTGTCCTGTTTGCTATTCAGGGGCCACTGGGATCATGGTCCCATCCACGTACTGTCCTCTGTCAATCTCAAGTTTGATTTTTGTTAAATTGCATAAAGGAGGAAGTTAACTGAGCATCATTCTTTCAAGCACACTGAGAAATTTTTGCTGAAAGTTGACTCAAAACATAAGTATTTAATTTAACTTCTTTTTCATTTAGTACCTTAGGAAGCTCTGCTACTGAGAGAGCTCCAGCCATGTGTCCCTGCCATGGAACAACAAGGGCATTTTGGTCCCAGGGAAGCTGTCCTGGCCACGCAGAGAGAAGAGAGTCCAAGGTACCATGTAACAAGGTGGCAGCTTCCCACTGGGGCAGGCAATTCCACTCATTTTGGTGAAATAAAAAGCTCTGAAGCTCAAAATCCTAATGTTAACCTGCTACCACCACACTAAATCCTCGTTCTGGCTTTTCAAGTTCGGTGAATTCAGCTCATGCAGCTCCTGTCAGCAACCACTGGTGCAGGTATTTCAGCATCATGGTCCTTCTTCATAGGCACAGCAAAGGGAGCTCTGAGGAGATTTATGGAGGATCACATCGCAGAGCAATGCATAGCTGAAGATGACAGAGGCGAATATTGGTGTGATGGACCATAGCCTGACTCCATGGCGCTGATTACAATGCCCCTTCCTGCCTCTGCAGGGTCTGTCCCTGCCCTGCCTCCCACCTAACTTCACATTTTCCAGCCCAGTTACAAGGCTCCAGTCCTCTCTCGCGCCAGCCATGGTCCCCAACTTGAGCAAACCCCATCCAGTTCTCACCCTCGACTCACAAAACGAGCACACCTGTAGTCTAACTGCCGGTCATTCAGCAAACGACCTCATTTAGAAACTAGCCCCCTCAGCCCAATTATCCCTCTTCTTCTGCCACATGGCCTTATGCAGCAGCATCGCTCATTTATATGCTAATTTTACTAAGTCTACTTCAAAGGGGAGAATTGTTTGTTAAAAATCTTACACTCCAGCCTAAGTTCAGACCATCTCATTATTTACCTGCAAATTTAGGGAGATATGGGTAAAAGCTCTGTTCTTTTATGATCTATTGTCTAGGTGATCAAAGGAAACCATTCAATATGAAGATCAAAAAGCGTCTGGCTCCCAGCAGCCCAGCAGCTGGCTCTGCCAACTCCCAAAGTCCGCAACCTCCGTTATAAGTAAAGACTGATTCTACTATTAAATAACTTTTGATTACAAATTTGAGAGAATAAAAAAAACAACCTCACATCACAGTCTCTTTACTAAGGTGTTAATGAAACTAGGCTTCATATTGATATTATCTCAATTATTAGTCAAGGAATAATCACTATGTGTATAGTGTCTCTATTAATAATCCTCAGATAATGAAAAATATCTCACAGACATAACTAATACTGCTTGATAAATTGCTGGTGGACCACATCTAAACCAGATTTTCTTTTTTATATAGATATACTGCTCAAAGGATTTTTTTAAAATAGGAACTCAGAGACGGAAGTGTTTACTATTTAGAGAAGGCAAAAGCAGTGGTTCTAGGTTGAAGTATCAAAATGGGACACCTCATGTCTCAGTCTGTTAGGGGATTATATCAACAGAGTAACACGATGTGAATAATGAACCATGCTTTTCAGGGCTGACATAATTCCTCAGCCCAAGGAATTTCAAGAACTGTGATTTGTAGAAATGCTACTCTTCTTGAAAAGATAACCTACAGAAAGAATTTTTCATCTGCACCACAAATAAACTTTAAATAGTATACTGCTTGCTTTAGAAAAATAATGTGAGAAGTGAAAATGTATAGACTTTCAGGGTTTAATTTTCCCTTTAAAGTCGACACACTGCTATCACTATAGTGTGTCCCTTTTCCATGCTACAAATGGCAACAAACAAGAGGCTGAGCGCTGAAGTATATTTGGGGGCTCTGCAAGGGGGCACAAAGATGTTTTGACTGCTGAGATAATAAAATATATTGTTTTTTTTACTTGATACATTTCTGAAAATACACTGAATTCTCCTAAAAACATTAAGCCTCCAGTGCTGCTAAGAGAGAGATTTTGCTCACTATGCTTTACTTTAGCTTGTTTGTGTGAGTCAGTATGTTGTACCCTTCCTGTCAGTCAGTAGTAAATGAATACCTAAACAGGTCTTGGATGACTTCTAGTGCTGTTCTCATTTGAAGCAGATCTAAAGCTGATGTTTTGAACAGTTGTTAGTATTAAAGATCTGATGGCACTTTACAGGAGGGTTGGGGTGTAAGTTTTGGTGTCCTGGCCAAATTCCAAAATGGGTAATTAAATTCTGTCCATCTAAACTTCCCCCTGTGGCTTTAGTTGGCTCAGGTATTCTTAATTTCCTGTCTTAAAATGTTCCATAGTGTTGCAGCGGTGCTGTTAAGCAGTTGCCAGGTTTCACCTCGGCAATGTGTGAGATGATTCATACCTTACAGATCTGCAGATAGCTGCCCGTTCCGTGCAGCCTATGGGAGCTGGGGGAAAGGCACAGTAGGAATGACAAGATGTCATAATGATTGTTCCTTCCATTCATTTTCTAATTTTGTGAAGCTTCAGAAAAATATAATAAGATCTCTCTGACTTTTAATGAAATAAATTCTTCTCCACCTCAACCCTTCAATTTCTTGCATCCCCAAGAGAGAAGAGAGAAGCTGAAGTGACGTGTATGGGTTGAATGAAAACCCAGATCCCTGACTATGCCAGGATGTGAAGAGAACTGAGGTCTATATTTGACCTGCTCTGAAGAACATTTTTCACTTCACATGCTCTGAAGCTTTGAGAAATTTCAATTCCAAATCAAAGCTTTATGCCTTTACGGTAGTTTTTCTTCTTGAAATGTAGCAACACAGCACCAAAAGAGTGCTGAAGGTAAGATGAGCACAAGTTAATGTGTATTTTAAGTTGCTCCCTGTTTTGTTCTCTCACTGACAGTTTAAAAGCTAAACAAAGCCTAAATTATGCACACAAACACCCTATAAAAATAAAATACAGCCTCCAGAAAATCCTTGTTCAGCATGGCATATGCAAGCCTGCTATTTGCCACTCCTTCATGGTTATCTGCCCTGTTTCTTACCTTAGTTTTCTTCAGTTTTCCAAAACTTCTGAACCCCGTCTGGATATGAAGGAAGAGATTTAAGTATTCAGTCTCTCATCAAAAATAAGTTAGAAGGTGATAATGTCTTTGTTAGGGAAAAGAGGTTTTTCTGTTAGCTGATTCAGCCCACCCAAAAATCCAAGAAGAAGAAAAATACCTGAATCCGTTTCTCAGGTAAGAAATGGGAAATGAGGCTTTTAACTTCAGCACCTCAGTTTCTTGCCTAAGGTGGGAGAAATAGCCCTGCCATTTTAACACAATGTGTAATGCGTCTGTCTTGTGGTACGGCTCATGAATTTATCAGGAGGTAGCAAAACCAGAGTAGTAATAAACTGGTGAGACTTCATTTTCATACAAATTTCTGAAAACTCACAATAGCTGTGAAAAACACTGGGAGCCCAGCAAACTACCACTACTGTCCTCAGCAGTGTTCAGTGTAACAACAATCTCATTTGCAAGAGTAGGGGAAGCAGCTGAGATGTGTAACAGCTCAACACTCCTGGCTTTGGGGCTTTCTTCCACAAACCTTGCTTCAGGAATCATCTCTAGCGCAGCTCACAGAGAGAGCTTTGTCCAACCTGCCTGCTGAGGAGCTCAGAGAGTTACAGGCTGGATTGCAACTGCTTGGCTGCTTGGGCTGCAGCCCTGTGTGAGTGAGGGATAATGGGCAGGATTTTAAACTTTTTTAAATAATGAAAAGAACTCTTTCAGAAAGAGAAAGCAAATATATGCCAGGCTTTTTTAACGACAAAAACAGACCAGTAAAAACAGGGGGAAATATTAATTCTACTTTGGGATAAAAGTGTTTTGAAGAGGCACATCTTTAACTAATCAGGAAGCTCTGGACAGTAGGCCTATGTGTATCATTTTTCTGGCAGAAAACCAATTTTTCTTGTCCTGAGATTTCCTGAAATGGTATCACTTGGGGCCTGATCCTGGAAAGCTTGGAGGGGCTGAATTCCCGGGAACTACTGTGTAGTGGACTGAAGAAAAGAAAGTTTTTCTGACACCCTGAATGAAAAAATGTCAAGCCCTTTCTTGATGAGGATAATCATTGGCTATGTAAAACCGAAAAGGGATGAAAAACATGGTGTAGGGAATCCCAGTGATGTTGTTTGAAAGTCAGGAGTTTTCACTTTATCCTTGTGAATGCAGGCAGGGATCATTTGCTGGAACTGCTCCAATCATACTGCCCTTAAACATACAAAACTCCCACTTCAGTCAATGGGATCTGTGCATGCTGAAGAGCTACTGGGTCGAGCTTGTAAATGTCTGACACTGATTGTGCGACACATCCGCACTCTTACGGCTGATTAAAGGAACAACGTGTCAGCAGCAGATGAGACCTTCGCACAAATAGGATAACAACACCATGTCAATATTTTCCTAATGTGTGAATAAGTGCTGTGAGGGACAGGGCACACAATATTCCAGAAACTGAAGTGTGGGAGATGGCTGAGAAAGCTTGCTGAATTCTTGTCTAAACACCAAAAAACAATATTAAATATTAAATAAAATTATTAATATTAGAATATAATATGTTAGCATGACACTTCACCTTCTCTAAAGCAGTGTGTTGCCACTTGCCTTTGATGTAAAATCATGTGCTAAATGAATGATTTTCTGTTACTGCTTTCTGGTATGAAATCAATAGGGTAGAAAAGCTATGTTTTTGTCAGAGAGAAATTTCCAGCCAAGATTGCATGATGTGGTTGCCGTTAGTGGCAGTAGTGGGGTACATGTGTAAGACTTGGCCTTTGTAGTGTGTGAGGACAGAGGTATGAAATGGTGTTAAGCCACCCCAAAGCCCTCCAGCCCTTAGGCTCTCCAGCTCCAGGTCAAGTCCTATGCAAGAAGCAAAGCAGTGTTTTCTTCTGCTTTATGCCTTGTTAAATTCAGCACAGAAACAACTAATTGTAAAAGCACAGTTCTGCATTTTTGATATCACACACTGATCTAAGTCTAATTGATTTTGTTTGATTTTGTATATATGTTTACTTAGTTCAAGCTTAAACAGAAACCACCACCATGCAGGTGTATGTGTGTGTTTGAAGAGGCTTGTCTGGTGTCTGGGACCATCTGGGGATCCTACAAACATTCTATCCTTGTTCTTCCAGTACCAAAGCCAGTATTACAATTCATAGGAGTAATTCAGAAGAGATAGAAGAGAGGTGGTGGTCAGCTATGTACACATGCAAGGGCTTCCCTTCTCAGGAAAGCTTCTTCTTGTTACTTGATTTGTAACTGCTTTGTAGCACCTTACAGGGCAGGACATCTCACCCGCTTTCTCACAAACTAAAATATTCCATGTTTATCAACTTTTTTCAGTATTGCCATTTTATTGAGGGGTAGGTTTTAATTTTTCTCAAGTCCAACACCGTGAGAGTGGCCCTTCCTTACCCCGTTCTTCCGCTTTCCTTAAAATGGATATATGATGCAGAAATATGAATTCATCATCAGCTCAGTGTTGTCCTTTGTCTTTCCTACCCCTAACCCTGAGCCCTCTCAGTGACACCTCTTGTGCAACCATTCTCAGGTAGACAGGCTCTCTAAAGACAACAGTGGGTAGGTAGCAGTGCCAGTTACCTGAGTTACCTGCACGGTTATGACCATGGCAGGCACAAGTCCATTTCTGTCCATAAGAATGCTTTCAGGAGTTTTATATAAACAATTTCTTGGCAACAAAGAAATGGAAGTAGACAAAAGGAACAAAACCAGTATTTAAGCCAGGCTCTCTGGAAAAATAGAAGGCAACAGTTATGGTTGGACCTACTCTGAGCAGGACCCTTCAGAGGTCCCTTCAAACCTGCTGGAGTCTGAGTGTGGACAGAGAGATGGAGTGGAAATGCAACAACATGTTTTTGCAATGGATGCACCCAGATCAGATCTTGGACAGTCATAAGGAAAAGGAATGTGAGGCTTCATGGTGCAGAAATGGATACCAGACCTCCCAGAAAACTGTGTGCTGCTTGGCAGGCTTGGATGAGCCGCATTAGTTTCAGGACAGAAGCAGATAGGCTTAATCATTAAGAAAAATACAGGAGGCCTTCAAAGTGCTTGAAGTGAGAACCTGATGTCTTAAACTCAGGGCCAAGAAGCTCTGGGGAATTTGGAAGTCCTCAGAAGTCATGCAAGAGAAGCTCAGTCATTTCAGTGCCAAATTAGTGGGGATTTCTGATGATATCTGGGTCCTGTAAGAAGCTGGTCACGTGTCAGGAGTATCTGTAACAACACAATTTTCACATGTGTGTTTTTGCAAGAGAATTTGTAATTCTATAAAGTACCTCAGTGCTTGTGAAGCCCATTCCATGAATTAATAAATAATAATATCTTGGAAACTGCAAGAAATTCTGCTTCAAATCTTAGAGGACTCTAATCCTTTCATGCTAGGAGGACATCTTTTCAATATTCCCTTTCTTGGGATGTCAAAGATATATTTTTCCAAAACATTTGAACAATTTGACTGGGACCCAAGGGGAAATTCTGGATGCATTGTGGTGGAGTAATGAGTCAGAAAGTTTTCTTGCCAGGGATTGAGAAATGCCTGACCTCATTTCTGAGAAGACTGCATGAGAGGGAGAGATTTTTGCCCTTAGTAGAATTCTAAATGTTTAGTGTAGACTTCTGAGCATAAAGCAACAGCATCCCTGTCCAAAAAAAAAAAAAAAA
>VYZT01022054.1:64769-103166 GCA_013400735.1 Pomatostomus ruficeps
CTCTCTCTCTCTCTCTCCTCTGGATGTCTAGAAGCGAAGTCCCCTCCAGCTGTGCTTAGCCCCTTTTTAACGAGTCCCATTCCCCCAGCATCTCCGCCCCTCTCTGACAGGGAATCTCAGATAACAGGGAATCTCAGATAACAGGCTAGCTAGCCACACCCATCTCAAAGCCAACTCTTTGTCTTTCTTAAGTACCCATGATTTACTATAATATGGGTATAGATCTAGTGTCGATACCCAACTTGAGATGGACAAGATTTTCTAACAACGAAGTTAGAAAGTGCATGCTTTATTATGGCCGGTCACCTGCATAGAATAGCTTCCAAATACACAGGGCAAAATCACAAAGCATTACAAGGTCTATTTATCTACAAAAGATTCAATACAAATGCATATTCATATTATTGCCACCTCCCATTCCCCTCTCCATATGGTAATTAGCTGAAAACTAATTAAGCATGCGCACTAAACTCCTTTCAATGGGTCGGTGAGCTTATGACTTTGAGAAGGGGGTATGAGAGATGAAGTAACCTCCTATACCTCGCTTTAGACCTGTCTATTTTCCAGGTCAGGAAGATGAATAGCTTCTTTGGAAATTCTCCAGTTCCTTCCCTTCGTCTTCTGTGAAAAGAAATCTTACTTGACAAATTAGTTATTGTTCGAATCTCTTTGGGTCTACTGATCATCAGTGCAGCTGAGCAAACAGAATAATTCAGATAATTAATCTTTAGTTAATCATTTGCTCAGTTACTGAAATTCATCTGCAATTCTTGCTTTACTTAGCTTTTACTAAAATCCTAGCTCTTTAGTATTTAAGCTCTACGTTTTTATCAAATTTTTTTAAATTTCATGTTTCACCCAGCCATTACTGTTCCTTAGCAACAAATGTGGGGAAAAATTCCTAAGAGAAAGAAACAAAAGGGAAAAGGATCCCAAACCCCAACAATGGCATACCATGGCATTGTTTTATGCAGCTATGGGTACTTTTGAGTAGAGCAGGGAAGTTCAACATGTTCTGAACTAGTATTTACTAATCCAGATTCCCTGAAGAGACAAGATCTTTCACTAGCAGAAGCACCTACAGAGAAAAACAAGGTTAAAAAAACCCAAACAAAACAAAATGAAATCCAACAAAAAGAAGCCGTTGACCTCTTTAAGATCTAGAGTAATCAAGCGAATATATGAATTATATGAATTGTGACATCAGTAAACTGTGACATCTTTGTTAACATTTCTGCAACTGGCCCAGAGTAGACCTGAAATGTGTACTCTCCAGGGAAACGTCCACTTTCCTAAAGGTCTGCCCTAGCTTCAACATGGAGCTGAACAACTGAAAAAGCAGGTCACTCTATTAGCTAGCACCAAAATTAGAATCAAGACCAAAGATTTGGTTCATAATTTGTCCCTGCTAGATCTGCTCTGCTGAAGGCAAGAAAAGTTAGTTTCAGTTAAGAATCTGGCTCAGGATATATAAATGAACTAAATAAAGTGTCAGAAACTATGATCTTTTTCAGTGATAAATAGTCCACTTGGGGTTTTTTTACTGATTCCATTTTATAAATCATTTTAATGTACATGTAAGGTAATATTTTCATACCAATTTGAGTTGCTTGGTACTGACTACCATAGGATATATATACATATATCTATACAAACATGAGGACAAACTAGGAAGACAAATCAAATATTTCAATAAATATTTGCACTGTGAAACAAAACTTAATTATTTGCAAAAACATGTAATTAGGCATTAATGCTTCATAATGTGGAAATATTTTTCTAAAAATACAAAAAATTATATTTCTTCTATCATTGTGACCGAGATCTAATCATATACTGCTTTCAAAGACAGAAATTGCTGCCATGAATGTGAAAACTTGTTTAAATAATGTGCAAGGTGAACAAAAATAACAATGTAATTTTCCACACAGACCTTTTATTCAGAAGTAGTTGGTCCCTAGTACACTTACTGGAAGCAATGGGATTGCAGGTGATCATGCAACTTTCAGCAGTATAAGTTACTAAACTTTCTGCCTTATCAACATATCTCATGAATGCAGAAAATTTATTGCTGTTATAATGAAAAAGTTGTTGCAATAGCCATTGGGCTGGTATATTTTTTCTCAACATTAAATGGTTCCTCTAGAATTTTCTACTTTTCACATACATAATTAATTCCTTATGGATTTAAGTGATTTTAGTAACTCATTGACAACATCAAAATACTTTATGTACCTAGAAGTTGAACCCAATATTTGGATTAAATTACTCCATTTGGATTAAATTACTCCATTTGGATTAAAATATAGGTAGTGAACTACAGCTTCCAGACACATTCCACAATGTTCATGCTGAGTAGGTCACAAAACCATTAAAGCGTTAATGTAAAACTCAAAAAGGTCTGGGGGATTGGGAAGGGTGGTGGGGAATGGGGCAAACCAGAGTGAGAACAACCAGATCAACCCAGAAAAATGCTCAGACTCCATAAGCCATACAGACTTAGTGTTTGTTATTTATCCAGAGAAGACAATGTTATGCAGGAATGAGGAATAATACAGCATGATATGAAGAGGAATGGCATGGCAAATCAATTTATTTTTGTAAAAGGAAAGGAAGCTCTAAAAGGTTGTCATTGGACGATTTAGTCCTAATAGGAGAGTGTAGATTTTTAAGCCATGTGCCAGGCTGTTTACCTGTGGAAGCTATTGAGAGTTGCAGAAAAGAAAGCATGACATACCTCTTTTTTCTTTTGGTGGCTCTAATTGTACCCTTTAATTTCCAGCCTAACAACAGACTCATGAAACAGAGGAGCTTTGCTGAGCATTGTGTCCAAATTAACAAGTGATAATGACATTTTTTTCACTATAAACTTGTACCTAGAAATATTTTCCCACTGTGGGAAGTCCATTTGGCTCACAGTGAACACTCCTGTTCTTACAGCAGTTTAATCTGGTGCCTGTTTAGGCACCACCCAGAGATGTAAGCTTCTTGGCACTGTCAGGATATATTTCATGCCTAATATGAACACATCCGTGTGTTCATATTAGGCACATGGGTACAGTCCCTGTTGGCCACCTGTCTGGTGCCTGATCTAATAGCTAATTCTGACTACCTCAGAGGGTAGTTGTGTTTTTTCTGCTTTTGTTCTGCTTTTCTTTTCATCTTTCATTGGCCAGGGCCTTAAATTATACCTGTCTACTTCATATATCCTGTTGGGTTACTGCTCCATGCAGCTGCACCTGAGAAACAAAAACCCTATTAGACTGGGTGCTATACAAACATCAGCTTAAAAAACAAAAAGAGATTGATCCTGGCATAAGGAATAAGGCAGAAAGAGTATGCCTGAGGAGATGTAGCAATGCTAGTAAATATTTGCACATTTTATAAGACTTTCTTATATAGTGTTTTAAAAAGTAAGTCTATTTGCCAAGGTTAGATCAGAAGAGCTAATAAGAAAAGAAAAATCAAGGTGAAAAAAAGAAATGAACCGGTGCAGGTAGCACTGACCACAGATTGAAATCAGGGTGGTTTAGCTAATCCCAAAATACACATCAATGCATGTGGATCTAGTCTGCCTGGAAATACATCCATTTGCCTTATTTGTAACAATGCAGCCTGTATTAATGTTTGTATAGTAAGATGTTAATGATTACATAATAAAGATCGACATGCCTTACAGCAGCAGTCCTCTGCAGCTGAAGGTCCTCACCTGCAGGGCAAAGAGGTCCTCACTTCCTCATACCTTAACAGCAAAACACTTGGACAAGACTTAGGCCAAATTGAGGAGCTGGCTATTACTGGATTTTATGGTCTTTACAAAGAAGGTTGGAGTTAGGCTTCTTTCTGTTGCATTTATAAAATTATGCTGGTTTCTATATATTTTATTCAGTATTTTTGTTATACAAATTGATTTACAGTGCACTGGTTTTACTATTTTCAGTTAACTTCCTCTAAAACCAATGCTTTGAAATGCTCCACTTTTTTGGGTTCTGTTTCCTGGAAAGCTGCCTGTGATTCCCAGTCAGGTATGGAAGTCTTCTGTCCCTTTGAGAACATATCTGCAGTGTCTGACTCCTCCCATTCATCATCTGGTGTCTCAGATCTCTGAGATGGAAGGGTGGCAAGGGTGGTGTGTCGCACTGTATGGACACAAAGAAAACACACGTAGTTGAACTAGGCTGAGGAGCTAAAAAAGAGAGAGCCAAAAGAGAGAGCCAAAAGAGAGCTAAAAGAGAGAGGGCAGAACCCTCTGACCTTTATTTATATGTTCTTAGAAATCACCGTGGATTGGAGGTAGAAATTACCACCTCTCAATCACACTGGTCAAAGGAAAAATCCATCACATGTCTCCGCCTAGGAGAATGGAATGAAAACAACAAGGACAGTTAGCAAAAACATGGCTATGTTTACAACAGCATGCGTGAGAAAGTACTATAGCAAAGAGAAACACTGAAGAACTGCAAAACTCAGGACAACAGTGGTGCTACAACTTTCAGCATTACAGTATTGAAGGTGTTCCCATGTAAACACTGACTAACCACAGCACAGGTCCTAGAATAAATCCTTCTACCCAGGCAAGCTGGGAGAGCTGAGCTTCTCCCCAAAGACTGGATGCTGCCAGCTTTCTGCATGTCAGTTAACTCAAACATCAAGGGACCTGCAGTTCTCTGTCCCCAGAGTATAACAAATAGTGCTTTACTTCCCCATCCTATTCCTTAGACTTACTGAAAAAAATCCCTGCAGACATTTTTACGTATAGAATCAACTTATGGGTTAAACTCATCAAGGAATAAAGAATAGGTATCATATCAATAATTCACTACTGCAGTAAATCACATTTGTTAAAATTAGAAACTTGTTAAATAGGGCCTTGATGATAATTGCTAAAGTTGAGTATTTATGGTAAAGTGACAGAGACTTAGTCATTAGAAAAGCAAAATTCAGCATTTTGAAACTGTTGGTTTTCACTGACTATTGAAATTCAATATGCTATCACTGGAAATATTTATTGATCTATTTAACAGTTTTACAGACCATTGCCATATACTTCTTAACCATCTTTTATCTTCAGTCCATCTTGTACTATGACACATTTCCTGGATGAACTATGAGCAATAAATTCCCTGTTTGCTACATGTTTTTGCAAAACTATAAAATCTATGGAGGCATCAAAAATAAAATTTAATAACACAGATGATGCCCAGACATTCCTTTCCCATTGAAACTCCTAAGGGCTGACTTGCAGAGGAATCCAGATGAGCATTTCTCCCTGATTTCAGTAAAAGCTATGAATAAATCCTCAAAGTAACTTAGCCACTGAAATATCTTACTCATAGAAGATTGCCATCTAATACCATCTCCTTTCCTGACTTAGGAACCTGTGGGAGCAGAGAGCACTTGTGGGAGCAGAGAGAGCTGCTTTGCCCAATATAACTGCAGTTCAGAGGAGAAGACAAGCCCCAGGAGATCTGAGGTTGAGCCTGGACTTAGGCACCTAACTCAGACCAGGTTCGCTCCTTCTGTAGGATCCCAAGAAATGAGACATGTCCTGCAACTGTGCTCTGCTCCTGTCCACAGCACGAACTTCAATCAACATTTTCCATCCCCTGGGTCACTTTAGGATGAAACTTTCAGCTGTCCCACTGCTGCTGTTCACTTGATATAGTTAGCACAGGAACAAAGAGAGGAAGAATACATAGAATATTGTTAACTAACATAAACAGACTGTTCCTGCTCAAAGGGATATCTTTTATTTATTTATAATAGAATATCTCTAAGAAGAGACATTTGGAAAGTACAGAGTAACCAAAGATGTTTTGCATGGGGGATCTGGTAGAGCTGAAATTAAGCACGTTTTGTGGATCATAGAGAAGAAGAGTATGAATCTTGATTCTTCATCTCCCTAACGGATGCTCTAAGTAACTCCTCTGGACATATGCACACAGTCTGTCCCCCACTCACTCCCTCTCTCTCCTTCTGTTTCATGCTTCGAGCCCACCCACTGACTGTCCTCCTGTTTCTGTGCACAGACTGAGATGTTGGCTTTGGCGCTGGGCAGCAGTGATAGCAAACCATATGTAAGTTTCTATATGCTAAAAAATGGAAATATTTCCTACTTGAGTCTTGTCCTACAAGTTGTACCAATTTTGTCAACTACAATCCTGCTATTTTTAAAAGAATTGATGGAGTTTTCCTATTATATTTTTTGCATGTTTAATAGAAGCAATTAAAGTGAAAAAAAGGTTGAAAGATACAGATGCAACTGAAAATGTTTAGAAAATGAAAATGAAATTTTACACTCCAGTACCCAAATTCAGCTAAGGCATACTTGGCCTGGGGCAATTAAATTGCCAAAGTTTGTCTGACTTCAAAAAAATTATGTACAGTATCTACACATGTATCTCTATTTTTTTTATTAAGTGACAAGAGTAGAGGGGGAAAAAAGATGTTTTGTCTAAAACTTATCCTTTTACCACATTTGCTAATGAAAAATAACACACCATCAGTATTGGATTTGCTTGGAATTGAAGAACAAGATCTTCAGATGTCTATAAAAGAGAGGTTAAGTATTTCAGCTTCAAATGTGGTACTAAAAGCCAAAGAGAAAATCTTCCAGAAGAAAATGAGAGATGGGTCTTTGTTATCCATGTGGGTGGGTTTTCACCATCACCCACTTTTACTTGGCCCTAGTGCTCAGTGAGGACCAGGAAAGCAAGACTGGTGGCACTTTAGTTGGGACAGTGCTTAGCAGCTGGGCCAGGCAAATCAGTCAGCTGGGCTACAGGCACAACAGCTCACCCTGAAATCTGAAGCAAGGACAGCCAAGTACACATTGAGCTGTCCTCTAAACTTGAAATCACATGACCATTGATCAGCCTCCAGGAATGTATGGACACGAGTGGGTATAAGATCTTCTACTTGTGACCCCAGGCAATCTTTTGGTAATCTTTATGTGGATGCCAAGACCTCACTATTTTTCTGTCTGTACACCTAGCTACAAACTGATCAGAAATTAGTCCTCACTATTTTAAGTGAATTAGTCCTAAGAATTTTAATAGCAAATCTTCTCCAATAACAAGAAAAAGCATTTCACCCTTTGGTCAATAAATATTTTCAAGCACTGCGAAAGCTAAACAAGAGACCTCTGAAGGTTTGGGAATACTAAGCACTGCTTGACTAGAATTAAGTATTTATAATTAAAGAACTCAGTGCCTCATTCACACCTCAGAGTCTTGCAGTATTTCATGAGGTATTGAGGGACACAGGTTTTAAATGAAAATACAATATTTTTAATGCAAAATTCAACATAGTAGTGGCAGCTAAGAAGTCTGAACTAGCCAAGTAGGCATTCTCCCTTTCTGTCATTCTATTTATAAATCCGTATTCCCTCTTGTGGGTCAGGTTTTGTTTTAATGCATTTGAATAGTGTGGCACATCACAAACGTTGTAAGATGGAGTTTAGCTGCTAGAATGGAAGAGTGTTGATTTTATGCCATGCCTTGCGATAAATGTGCCTTTGTGTAAAGCAGTAAAAATTGGTAGAGATGGGATACAAGTAGCAGTAAAAAGAAAAATGTTGAGACTCTTTTAAAATACATCCTGCAGTTTAGCTATAAAGCTCCTTATTTTTAGAAAACCAGTAGAATTGTTCAGGCTCTGCCCCTGCAGTTTCAATAGCAGTCTAGTGCTTTAAAACCCTGACCTTGAAAAGAAAGCGTTTACATTGTAAATGTACTGGCAGTATGGAGACTATTCTATGACTGAGTATCCAACTGCGGCAAAAAGTTCAGAAGCAGGTTTTCTTTCTTCTGAAAGGCCTAATCCATGGGGCTTTTTTAGTGGTAAAAGCACTTGGCACTAATTGTGACTTAGTTCTAGCAGTGAACCTGTATAATTCTCAAATTTCACACAGCCAATTAATTCCCATGAATACCAGGAATCACAGACTTTGATAGGTGTTAATATACAGCATTTTTTGATGCTTAGATTTTCTGCAAACATAGGGGACATCTCAAAGCTGGTTTTTATCTCTAAAATGAAGTATAGTTTCATAGCTTGGGATCACACGCCAGTTTATGATGACCAGAGTACTTAAAGGATAAGCAGAAAACAATCTGTGGAGGTACCACAGGGATGAAGTGTGGCACTGGAGTGATGTGCAACCCCCCTGCTCTTGGGCTGCCTGTCAGAGGAAGGAGGATGGAGAAGAGACAGTGTTACAACTGCAGGGACTCCCTACATTGGGTCCAATTCACAGCAAATCCTTTGTAAAATGTCTCAAGAATCTCCTTGAAAAAAGCTCACTTGTCCCAGTTGCTCACAAAGTTAACAGGTTCTCAGCACTGCTATTAAGACCTTGGTCACAACCCTATGGTTTAGGGAGACTTCTCTCTTGCTTCTAGAACAGAGGTTTACCATTTTTATTATGGACAAAAAATGAGCGCACCTCTCCAATCTTACAGTTCTCATCCTTTAAAAACAGGTTGAGTGTTCTGAGCATTAATAAACAAATCTGTTAATTTATGCTAAAATTAAACTGGTTATTTAAAGAAATTTAACATCTGTTCTTTGACCTGAATAATCTTAAAACTACAGACTCTCTCAACTCTCCATGTAGTTAAAATTAATCAAAAACTTGTGCACAAGCTGTACTATACAAAAAGAGATTGTAGTTAAGATAAGTTGCTAATTATTGTTTTATCTGCTTGTTGTAAATATACAGGATCCAAAGAGGCTCAGGTCAACAGTTAACTGAATTGGAGCTACTTCAGAGACGTAGCTGGTCACCATCCTCTACAGCTGGTCTTCACCAAACAAGCCTACTAGATATGGCAGGGATTCAGCTCCAGGAGGCAGACTGGATGTGTCAAGTCTCCAGTACTAGTGTATTTTTTTTGCACAAGTCTCACTGGCTAAATCTGACATTAATGACTGAAAGGTCTCTTCATGTCATTGTTGCTGCAATTCAACAACAAATTGAAAAAGCCCTGTCAGGAAAATTGGGGTGTCCTGGCTTCAGCTGGGATAGACTTAATTTTCTCCCTGGAAGCTGGTATTGTGCTGTGTTTTGGATTTAGGATGAAAATAATATTGATATCACACTGATGTTTCAGTTGTTGATGACCAGCGCTTATGCTAAGTCAAGGACTTCTCAACTATTCATACTGCCTGTCGGTGAGGAGGGTGAGGGTGCAACAAGGAGCTGGGCGGGGACGCAGACAGGACAGCTGACCAAAATGGACTCAAGGGATATACCATATCATAGGGCATCAAAGTGAACAAAAACCTGGGGGGAGATGGCTGTGAGGTAGTGGCCACTGCCAGGGGACTGGCTGGGCATTGATCAGTGGGTGGTGAGCAATTGCATTGTGCAGAGCTTGTTTTGTATATCCCTTTATCATTATTGTTATTTTCCCTTGCCTTTCTGTCCTATTAAACTGTCATTATCTCAGCCCATGAGTTTTATACTCTTTTTCCAGTCCTCTCCCAGATCTCATTGGAGGGCAGTGAGAAAGCAGCTGTGTGGTGTTCAGCTGCCTGACGGGTTAAACTGCAACATGCTGCTCCATTAGCCGATCCCTTAGAGCTGCAGCGGTACCATGACAGTGTTAAAGAAGCCTGATGAAAGCTATTGCTGGGCAAGATCTAGAAATTTCATTAGCTGATTGTACCCTGCTACACTGAATGAAGTAACTGATGAAATCATTAAAAATAGAAACCTGCCAATTGTGGGCATGTTCCATGAATTTGTGCTAAATATGATATAAACATGACCTTTTAGAGCAGTCTTGTGAAAAACTGATATTGGGACATCCTCAAAAAGGCTACTGGGGCAACAGTTACTGCTATCCAGGCTCTCAAGTCCCTCAAACATCCTCAGCACTCTGTGTTATACTTCTTAAGTAAATAATTGGTGCACTCTTCACATCACAGCTGGACAGTTTAATACAGAGCTGGTTATATTCCAGTGTCAATGGCAGCTTGATAGTTATGTCCAGGGACTCCATTTGACAAGATAAATAATTGGGTCACTGTACACTGCTTACAACATGTTCAATTGAATCCCACCTGCAAGAATTCATCAAACGAAGCCAACAAGACAATGTCGTTCTAGCAGTTATATCCTGAAGTAAAACACTTTCAGCTCAAAGGTCCATCAAGCAGTCAATGAAGACCTCAAAGACATGATAGTAGAAGGTCACAGCCTTGCCAAATCAACCCACCTTGTTAACAGGGAAAGCACAAAACAGCTATACATTTTTAGGGTTTTATAAATAAACCAGGGCAGTCAGTTTGAGAGTTAATTTTCATTTAAAAGGTTATCTTGAATAAAAGTAGTGCTCTGATCTTGTGATCTTAGTAAAATAGGAGATTCTTTATACTCTTGAAGTACTTAAAGCTATGAAACACTGTGTCCTATACTCTGACACAGTGTTGTAGGATTAACAAACATTTTCACCCCCTTAAAGATTGTTTTTAGAAGTTCTTCACGGACAGTGTGGAAAACTTGGCATTCAAAACAATTGCTTTTCCTAAATGGAAGTGACTTCCTGGTATGAAGCTGCATCTATATTCTGCTTAAATAATCAGAGTCAGAACATAGCCCAGCAGATTCCCTGCCCTGGCTCTCTGAGGGCATATTTATGGATATAGGATTGGTAAAAGCTGAGCTCCCAGTGTCCACAGTATGAAAAGCTCAGGCTGCCCATTGGTCCCAGCTACCTTTGTAGCATACGGTACGAGGTGCGGGATAAGTGGCCTCCTAGGAAAGATGCCAAGGAAACCAGTCTACAGGCTGTCGGCGAGACCATGGCACCAGTGTGGCAAAGTAATGCAGAGCCTGGTCATCCTGCAGCTCAGCCTGCAGACACCACCAGCACAGCCCCAGCCCAAGCCAAGGGACACAGGTCTCAGAAATCCAGCCTAACTCTGGTCTTCCCTGGCTGCTTTGAGGCTTGTGGCGCTGGTGTGCAGAGGGCTTATGATGAAAAAGCAGAGAAGAAGGAGCTTATAGCCACAGAGGCATTTTGAGAAGAACAGCATGTTTCCATTGTTCTTCCTGCAGCTGAGATCACAGGCTTCTCTTAATGAAAGTAGCTGCTGGCTATATCCTTAATGGCAACACTATGATGACACAAAGATGGGGGGAAAAAAAGGATCATTTCTATTTTTAGACAAACATTTGAATCTGGAACTAGAAACACAAAATGCCCCTCACTGGAATAATTTATTTTATTTGATAATGTTAGACAGCAGAGCTTTCTTGGATGCTGAGCATCTCATGCTATCCTCTAGGTACTTTTTTAAAAGGTCAATTTCCTTTGAAATTTTTGATATTATTTATGCTGGATTTTGGATAATTACTTTTTATACAAACTTCCTGTTTAGCTTGAGCTTAAATTGAACTTTATTTCAATGCAGTTGGTCTTTTTCCTTGACACAGAACTTAAGCACCTGCAGCTAGTCTCTCACAAGTCCTTGAAAACAGAGTAAATAGGTCATCCTGTCTATTTCTCTGTCTCAAGGAAGAATCAACTATACCTATGCCATTCCTGGGAGATATTTGTCCAATTTGTTCTAAACAGTTCTAATGATGGAATTTTCACAACTTCCTTATCTATTCCAATGTTTAAATATCTTCTCAAAATTGCAGTCCTTACGAGATTATTAAGAATTAAACTATGCCACCACATTTTGCACTGGAGTTCTTTATATTAGTGTAAAATGACATCTTAATGTGAAAAGGAGCAACAATGCCTAGCAGTTTGTTCATGATGGGTGCCCTCTCACTCACACAATGAGAGCCAAAGAACTAACCTTCCAGCTTTACAACCAATTGCAAATTCCTTCTCTTAATTTCATTTTTCCTAACTCTAGAAGCAGACATTGCATATCTGAACTACCTGCATGTCCTTCAAGGTACTTCAGGAGGTCTTTACTGGGGGAATTGTAGATGTTTATGCGGGAGGCAATCTGACTCTATGATTAAAATTATATTGTAAGCATCTAGACAGTGTACTATGAACACAGATCTTCCAATTTTATGTACTTGCTCATGTTGTCTAACTGAACTATTACTTGAGACCTTGGCAATAATCTTGTGTCTCTGGGCCCCACTCAGCTATTGCAGGCAATATAGAGCCTGTAAGAGGGGGACAGCTTTCCATAGCCTGACTTTGTCTGCTTTTGCCATCTCCCAGTTGCTCACCCCATCCTGCTTCCTTGCAGGACTAAACTCTGGCTGTGAGCTCCTGGAGGAAACCTGTCTCCTTGCCACACACTGCCTTGTTGAGCAACACCTTGATCCTTTCACAGTGCAGTAATAAATACTAACAAAGCATAACTAAATTGAAAATAATGACAGTGCATCATCAAAAGCTGTTTCAGTAATACTAGTAACAAACAGTAGTGGGTATTTCATGTAAATGGGCAATCTTTTAAATGAAACTGCTTTTCAGAAAATATATTGCATTTCTTTAGAGATTCACAAAACAGTGTTTTCATTTAAGAACTCTCCATAATATACAGGTTTTTGAGGAAGTTTCAAGGTAGACATATTAAAGTTTTACTGTTGAGTCTTTTTCCACAATAGAGGCAGTAGCTGGCATGGTCCCTTCATTCACCCCCGTGCCAGCTGCCTTATTAGCTGTTTTAGCTGTTGTGGCGCAGGACAAACAAGCCACCAGAGAGACCAGTTGAAAGGCAGGTTAAGCAGCTGAATAAAAGAGGGCTGGAGAACAGGGGAGCATAAAACAAATACCTTAAAAATTTAAATACTTTGTTCTGCTTTTCTTTAAAGTAAAAAATGCTATGATATTTACTGAGGCACCTGTTCTTTTTCCTGAAGTGCAGAACTCCGACTTTCTGAAAAGCTGGAGACTGCTGAAACCGCCTGCACTCGTAACCTAAGCAAAGACTGACCTATGCTAGAAATATTTTTCTCTGTAAGTTATAACAACCAAGCTTGAATAGGCTATTTTGTTATTGTGCAGGCACAAAGTAACTGGAAAGAGAAAGAAAATTAAGAGGTCTTTTCCTGCCTCTATTACTGCTGGTTGCTGGGTCAACTTCTTCACTCCCTGCAAGACAGTGGTGTGTTTGCAGCTCTCCTTCGTCTCCAGCCAAGGCTGCCTGGGGTCACACATCGTGCTTCCCTTGGGCACCCCTGAAACCTCTGCAACTCCGCACAGATAAAACCCCTATGGTTTTTATCTGCAGAGCACAGTGGGAAGCCCAAAGGGACCTCAGCTGCAGCAAAAATTGACCCAGTCCTTTATGGGGCACATCAAACAGAGTGTTCTAATTGCTTGTGAACCCCACTTTATACAGAGAAGCTTTAGAAAAAGCAGATTCAGCTTCTCAAAGGACAAGTCCTGGTGGGGTTCTTCTGAATCTGGGAGGCAGTAAGGCACCTCCTGTCCCAGCAGAGCAGCTCAGAGGCAGATTACCCTGCTCTGCATGCGCACAGCTGAGCACAAATCCAACATATGTTCTTTGCTTTTTTGGCTGAAGTTATTGTTGTCTTTCCTTTCCTCTCTTTCTCTCCCCCAACTCTCTCTCGCTCTAACTCTCACAGGAGCAATAAATGCCAGCAGTAAATATTCTCAGCCTTACAAGGATTTCAGTAAATTAAGGTTCACATCCAAGCTTTGGGCAACTTCCTGTGTTCTAAATGGGATCCAAATGAAGGTTTTCCAAAGACTATACAGTATAATAATAATAAAAAACATATATAAATCATTAAAATGAGTGACAGCATTCCCTATACTAGTTCTGGGCTCCATAAATAATGTATAAAACCAATCTGCATTATATTAGCAAATGATAAAAATTAGGAAAGGGTGAGAGTAAAACCGTTTCATTTTTGGGTGACACAAAGAACATCGTCCCTGCTCCTGCGCTGCGAGCTCCATCTTGTGGGGGCTGGGGGAGGTGAAGTGGTTTTCTGCTTACCGCAAAACTATTATTCTTTAAATTTTCAGGCATTTTAAAGAAATCATTATTGTAATACAAGCTCTTTATTGAAAAATAGCATCAAATAAAAGGAGGTAAAGCAAACCAGCACAATCCCTGCTCTTGTAGCCCCGCGACCTGACATGACTTTGCTGCATCCCACCTTTTCTCCCAAACTCTCTTGTTAGAAATGGGCCAGTAATTTGTTCTCATCACTGATGGTGGTTATAGCCCAAATAAACGTACGCTGTCATTCACTCGTGAGCCGAGACCTGCCCACGGTGCCTGCCACGGCAGTGCATGGGGACCCTGCCTCCCGTCGCCTGCCCTCCCTGCCGCTGGCATGATGCCCGTGGAGGCAGTGGCGGGCTCCCATGGAGGCAGTGACGGGCTCCCATGGAGGCAGTGGCGGGCTCCCACGGAGCCATCCGGGCTTTGGGCCAAGCGCTTCATGGAGAAACCTGGGCTAAGCCCTGTTTCTGGTCTCGTCCCGGTGATTTTTCCACCAGTGTGAGGTGGAGCCTTGTGATAGCTCTTTGGTTCAGCTCAGCTTTAAAGGAGTCAGGGTTTCCAGCAGGGCTCCTTGGGGAGTGAGCCCCCGTGGAATACAGCTCGACCTGCTTTGGGGTGGCAGAGGGCAGTGTGGGAGCCCACGCTGTGCTGGACAGACAAGGGTGCTGTTTAGCCTTCCCGCCTCCTTGTGTTCGCGCCCACACCTGGCACATCTCGCTGCTAGGAATCCTCCCCCAAAAATGTTTGCAACTGCTATTTCATTTATGCAACCTTTGGAATGTACTTCCAGGATGAAAGACTATTTATCTGGTTAGCTTTGTTGCCTAATTTCGTCCCATTATACCTTGATATATACCCTTTGATGACAGGAGTTCCTGTAGGGCAGCACTATCTCTTCAAGCCACTCTTCAAATATTTGTGAATACATCCCTCATTCTCTTACCAAGAGACATGAGATAAAGCATTAAAAACCTAAGCTTTTCTACTGATTGCATTTTTCTTTTCCTTTTCTTAAGGCACTCTACAGAATTGGAGAGGCCTTAAATTTAACTATTATTTTCTAGACACTATTAACCAACAAGAAGTGCTTTGTTACCGGCAATGGTGAATAGCAATGTACAGTTTACAAATCAATAACCTCCTAAACACTACCAAATGCAGCAATCTCTGCTCTGACAGTCTTGTAATTAGTAGAAATTTGGACACAGCCTTGGCTTTTAAAAATTGCAGACCAGAGCACAGAGGAGGCCTAAGAAATGAGACAATATCAAAAAAGGGATAACATAGATATTTCATAAAAAATGGGCAAAATCCCCCGGGAGAGAGGACCACAACAGAAATGACACACAGAGTAAGCACATTAGTGAAGTCTGTGGGTTTCCAAAGCAGTTGTGCCACCACAGGTATGCACAGGTAAGGAGCCACTTCCCTCCACCCACTGGTGAGACTGGAGCCTGATGTTTTTGGATTCAGGACACATGCTTTGCATAGAAGGAATGGGAGCTAGGGCTGAGCAGGGGGCTCTCTCTGAATGCCCAGGTGTTTCTAAATTGTAGCTCTCAGCACCCCAGCTCTTAGGCATCTGCAGTAGAACAAAATGCAGATCAAGTCCACTTTTCCTTCCAAAGCAACAATGTAGTTTGGCCATACTGGGCACTTACAACCAAAAGGATCTGCACTAGACCTCGAAACTCCAAATTTTGTATGTAACTCATGGGACAAGTGGAAACCTACAGAGAGGTGAAGGACAATAGGCTGGAGGACCATGCCATTTCTTTCTCAGCTGAGACAGGAGCTCACCTTGACAGTGCTGGAAGGTAGAAGTGTGCTGATCCTGCTCTTGAGCACAGCAAAGCCAAGACTTTGAAGCCAGGTGGTGAGCTGGGAGTCTGAAATCAACAATGCCTTTTGTGATGGAGGAGGAAAAAGCAAAACATGAAAACCAGAGGAAAGAGAGGCAATAATCAAGGAGTTTACAAACTTAACCTTATATATATTAGATAGAATATAATGTTGGTGCTCTGTAACATTTATACTCAAAGCAGAAAAAGTACTGTTTGGTGAATTGCTGCAGTTCAATGGCCATCAGAAATGTTCATAAATCAGGTACCCAGACAGACTGCAAACTGCCCTGCTGCCACGACAAAGACACAGTGATTAATGCTTCTGTTATGGATTAGGGAGGCACTGGGGTAGTATTACAAATAATACTAAGATGTTACCTTTTTTTTTACTTCTCAGCTGAAGGCCAAGCTAAGTTTGGTCAATATTACCCAGAATTAAACTGTTAGGGGAGTGCTATATGTTTTATTTTATAACATACACACATGCCTGTCCTTGCAAGTAGTTTTATGATTTTTTTAGTAAATTCAATAATTATTATGCAGTAAATTTGTCAGTATTTTCTTGCCCTTATTTTCCTATTTGTGCTCTGTAAGTTTCTGTACAGGCTGTAGTTTAGCATATATGTATATATAATTCCATTTCCTTTGCTGAGGCAGTTTTTCAGTCTCTGCAGTGTGGCATCAATCCAGTAGCTAAAACTCATCCAGTGTCTTCAGCCTGGAGAAGAAAGGAATGGCTAGAAATCCTCCAGATTCTTCAGGGACAATGAGCAAAAGAGAGTCTGAAGACTTTCAGCGGGAAGAATCATCATGCCGCAGTTTGCACAGGGACTGATCCTCCAGCACCAGGAAGATCGGGGGGGTTTGGGGTGTGGTGGATGTAGCACACAGGGCGGTCCTGTATCGGCCCTCTCCTCCAGACCATAAGGCTCTTTCCTCTCATGTTCTTTTTGTATACAAAGTCCTGCTAGTAAACTCTGATTAGCCCAGCTCTTGGAAGGGAATAAATACAGGGGTGTAGCTGGACTGTTTTCACACATTAAATATGTCCTGAAAAACCTCAAGAAACTATATGATGTGTAAGAACTCCTCCTCTCCAGTGCCTTTCTATGCTCCCTGCTATTTTTCTCTGCCTATGTGCAAAGATTCAGAGGATTCCACAAAGGCATTTCCCAATCTCATTAATTGACCAAGCTGGAGGGAAAAAGTCACAGACACTGGTAAAGCTAATACGTGAGTCTGGATTTCCACATTTTAAAACATAACTGTGCCTTTGGTTTTCTTGTACAGCTGATCTGCAGCAGGACTGGTGCTACCCATTGCATCTGCCTAGTGCCCATGATTGTGGGATTCCAGTGTTTTCAGCTGAAGGCACTGTCTGATAGATGGCATTATTCTAACCTAAATTGAAATACATTTGTTGGAGTCACTGTGAGGAAAAAAAAAATCTAACTCTAAATTAAAAAATGTACTCTTCTATGGTTTCATTTGTTGATGAAAAAAATAAGTGAAATGAAACGAACTAAAATGCAAAACACATCCATTCCTACATTCATAAAGAAAGTAATTTGCTGCTAGTTTAGCAAAATGCTTACAGAACTCATAGAACACATTTCCTCAGTATCTTGTTATTATGGAGCAATAGGTCCATGTCTATCAAAAGACTTGGAGAAATATAATCTTCCTATGTGAGGAAGGCACAATGTTACTGGACAAACTATTCACTTAATTTTTTTTGGCTTCACAAAGAAGGTTGCTGCTGTATTTTGAATACCCACCATGTTTCCAATATATTGCTGTGTGCACATTTCAATGTTTGCCTGCTTAATTCTGTCAGTAGGTATCTCCTGAAGGGTACAGACTGGTGCAAACGATTCCAATACTTTGAAATGTATTCACCCCTTTCTTTTTGTCTTTACTAAGAATGCAGGAACACTCGCCTTCCAAATCTTTTACTGACTTTAATAGTTCAGCTTTTATGAAGCACACAGGTTTCAAGAGAAAGGCTCATCAAAGTCATTCATATTCTATACTTCTTTGCATTGATCAATCCTCAATTAGCCTTTTATATATATTAATTTCTTCTTCATATTCCTCTATTATCCATTTCTCCCTGTATGATTGATTACTCTTTTAGTTTAACTTTACCAGGCAAAATCAAGACCATTACAGAGGGTCAAAATTAAAAATAACATTAACAATGCTGTTTTTTCCCCTGCTAAAATATTAAAAGACATCTTTTATTCACATTGATCTTCCTTAGCATACTTTTGCTGGTTCAGTAGGTTTCAGTTATTTTCCTTTTGATTCTAAATAAAGCTTTTCAGTACAAATATTTCTTTCAGACTATTCAAATCTTTTAGCATGATAAACAGGCATTGCAATTTGAATGAATCACTATATAGGTAAACAGTTCTTTATTCCACAAAAATTACAGAAAGTGTTGTGACAAGTATTTGCATTTTCATATACAGTTCTAGCTCTTTCAGATACTCAGAAAGGTAATTACACTAAATGCTTTACAGTAAAGTTATAGGAAAGGCTCTTTCCTAGCCATGAGTCTCATTTCAGAAAGCATCTCATTTGGGAATAACTCTATCATCTAACATTAGTTACTCAGATAGGTCTGATTTTAAGTAACTTCAGAGCCTGAGAAGACAAACCACTCCGGTTTTACACTTACTGCGGGTATGTGAAAGTCTTCTTCAGACTTCCATATGACCTCGACACACCTGTTCGTGGTCTGCCGGGGTGTATGAAGGTCCAGGGTATAGAAATGTACCTGAAATCCTGATTTTGGGGCCTTAAGCTCTAATTCATACCTTGGAGATCCTGGCAGTTAATGGTTCTGTTCTGTTTTCTATATACAGAAATTGTCACTACACATTTGGAGTGTGGATACTTCTCTTACACACTGACTCATCACTGCAGGGCTCAGAGCTCTGTCTTTCTGGCACCCAGCTTTAAATGGACACTCAGCTTTTCAAGAGCGTGGGATTCTCTGCTAGGCATAGCAAAGTCTAAATAGGGGTAGGAAGGAGGTTGAGTCTATTGTTGTTCTCTCATTAACTGGTTTACTAGTAGTTTGTTGCAAGAAGAATATACAGTGATCAAAGTGGTTCCTAATAAAAGTGAGCAATAACATTTCTCAGTTGGCTTTTTGCAGGGGAACAAGAGCTTCCCCTTGGAAGTGTCTTTTTCCTTAATAAGATGATGTTCTCCTGGCTGGGGTCTCATCAGCCTTTGCGTTTTTAATTCTCCTTTGGCAAAGATGGGCCCTTGGCTCCATCAGTACCAGTTTGAGAGGTGTGGATTATGGAACTTCCTTCTTCTCAAGAGGAGGAACTTCTCATGTTGTTTAAAACTGAAAGTGTGAAAATCTGTCAATTTTTTCAGCTACATGGTTTAATTATTGTGACTCAAAGTCTGGTGATATCTTACATCAAGGAATAAAGACATTTACACAGCCCCAGGTCTTTATGGTAATGATCAATGACTGATCAATAAATATAAAAACTCTTCCCTGTGATGTAAAACAATGGCCCAGAGGAGACCAGTAGTTTAGTGACATTAAACTGCAGCTTTCCTCATTAGAGCTCTTGGTAAGGTGTGCCCTGTGATTAATGACAGATCATTTATACAGCATTACCAGCAGACAAATAATTCTAATTACCAATAACATTAAATCCTGATCACTATGCAAATAATTTACATAATGTAATGGAATAGCTGGTCATTACAGGGCAAACAATTCACAATGCTGACTGAGGTTAGTCAGTTATCGCAGAGTAAATAACATTAGAAATTAAACAAAGCCAAGCTAATATCACATTTTATCCAGCTAATAAGCAGTCAGTGTATCCCTAGCAAAACACATCAGACCATGTAAAAATACATCAGACCATGTAACTTTGCTGTCTAATCCAATACAAATTGGAGATAACATAAAAATATCTTATCTATCAGGATGTTCCTGGCTATCCGGAGGTGTGTAAAGAAGGGGGTAAAGGGATTCACAGTGAAGTGTACTGATTTTTATTGCTTCATAGATTATATTTTCCTGCCTTTGATGCTTTGTCTTTGATCCTGTCGTCAGATGCAGGCCACAGGATCCTTACACTGTGGAGGATAAAGCACCATGGCAGTCAAAACCAGCCCAGATGAGGCCATTCTGTGTTCACACACTTGAAACATAGCTGTAGAAATAGCATTATATTAAATCTGGCATTAATCTAAATCTGTTAACAGTTATTTATAATCATGGGAAATGGTAATGTCCTCATCCAGCACATGAGGCATCCAACATGCCAGGAATATGGTGGGAAGGAAGACAGCACAATATACAGGATGTAATTTTATATTTGGGGGGGGGGAAAGCAAAAGACAGAGGAGGCTGGATTACCACAATTATGAAAATACGGATGCAAGAATTAATTGAGTTACATACGTGACTAAGGAGGTGGAGATGGAGAGAGGTAAAAGGAACGATTGGGTTTTAGCTTTTCATTTTCCTACTGAGAGGAAAGGGTAGGAGGCAGACATTGCTACTTGAAATAATGCCTGAAAGCTAACAGCTGTACTTGTGAGCTTCAATACAGAAGATTTTTTACTTAACATATATTAATTTTATTTGCTTGTTCTTGTTTTGTCTTCTGAAATGATGGAGCAGAAGAGGGTACTTTGGTACAAAGCCAGACACTCAGGTACTCTAGGTAGTCTTAGGGGCACTAAAGAATATTTCACGAGGGACAAGTATCCTTGTGATGTTGGAGGACATTGGACATCAGAAGTGAATTCTAGTTGAAAACTCCATCCATGGTAATCAAATGAGAGACAAAGCCTTCATTTGGTCTCAATCCTTATTCAGCATTGCTCTTGTGACCTGTTTTTGTTTTCCCAGTGTTTCAGGTTAGGACAGACATTCTCTGCAAGATCCCACGTCTGTTCAACCTTTCTACCCCAGCTGTTTGCACAGCCAGCACTGTCCTGGAGGCTCTGCTCCTGAAAGGGATCTTGGGTAGATTTGCTAAAATACTTCAGGCAGCCTTCACCTCGCTAGTGTAAACCAGTTTCATCAGCTGTTTAGATTAACCCAGTTGTGGTTGTCTGAAGCAGAGCAGCAAATACTGACAAGATTCCTCCTGAGATCAGTACCCTCCAGCATAAATAAGTAGCCATACATCTGGGGGAAAGCCAGTATTTCCAATTGGCATAGCTGAGTGAATGTCCACCCTGATCTTGGCTGGCTGTGATGAACAGCTGTACAGTAAATGAGTGTATCGAAAGCAGGTTAATCAAACTCGGTCCCTCAAAAGGGACGGGAAATGTGGGGCACAGTCTTGAGGTTTGGCATGTTCAAGGATCTGCAAAAAAAGCTTAATTTTCGTACACTTCTGCCTAGTTTCTGCTCTTATAGAATCATAGAATATGCTGAGTTGGAAGGGAGCCATCAGGATCATCAAGTCCAACTCCTGGCCCTGCACAGGACACCCCAAGAATCCTCATGTGCCTGAAAGCTTGTCTTGTCTCTTTTCTTACAGACACTGAAGGATAGTGAATACTGCTTTGAAATGATTTATGGAAGCATGGTTGCATTACCTGTGATCCACCTGTGCTATATTCAGGCAACATAACCTGAAGCAGGGAAGAACACATGTTCATGCAGCATTGCTTGATCTACATGTTTACTATATGAGCATTCATAGTTGGTACTTTTCTCATCGGAGAAAAGTTGTTGGACTTCATTCATATTCACATATTCTTCTTCCTAACCCTAACGTTGAGGTCATCACCTCCTTCATTTTAATTAGCATTGAGCAGAAGATGGAAATCTCACAAAAAAGTATTTATTTGCTGACCCCTCTGAATCTGGGCAGAGGAGATAGTGTGTGATGGATTGTATGGAGTAGGAAAAAATAACAGTGTTTGCCTCTTGCAAACTGATATAGCAAAGAGAACATAAATGAAGCAGGATTAAGGCAGCAAAAGAGAAAGGAAAGTGATAACTGACTTTAGAAGATGACTTGAGAAAGGGGAAAAGTACATAGACTGCCTATACTCTGAACAATGAAGGAGACAACTGGAGTAAGCAGCAATAGGAGACTTCAGGAAAATTTCCGGTTATGGAAATAAGCTCTATGGAAAGGCAAACACAAGCAGAAATGGGAGCTTTTGACAAATTTTTAACTTGAGAGAGGGGTAAAAGCAGAGCAATCTCCTCTGTTAAATGAGTCACGGGTCAGTATTGCTAGTATTCAAAACTTTCAGAAGACTTGAGAGAAAAGGTAGTTTTTAAAAAAGACATTTATTTTGCAAAGTCAAAGGAATGGAAACAGTGATACTGAAACAACTGCATGACCCCAGACAAATCAGGTATTTTACCTGAATGTTGGCAAAATTGACTATGAGTATCTAGCCAACTCTTAAGCAGTATCCTTAATGTCTGTGGTCCTTAAAAATTGAAATAAACTTAAACATTCCATGCAAAACAATAGATCATAATACATTAGAAAACCCTCAGTTTACTTGAAACCTCATGGATGATAAAAGATATAGTTGACAAGTAATTATTTTAATCAAAGTTGTACTGTTTTGGTGACTGAATTAGTCACGAAGACTCACAGCCAAAAATCATCTATATATGATTTTATTTATTTTTCTAAAGCCAGCAGTTCCACAGAGTAAATCAAACATAGGCCAGCTTTTCTACTGGAAGTTCAAGCTGTTAGGGAAGCAGCAACGGCAGAAGCTTCCCAGTTCTTCCCAGGTGTAGCACATCCAGCCACAGCATAGCCTTGTTCAGCCAAAGCTGGAGGGAACTGCAGGGGCACATGTAGAGAATTCAGAATTCTGGAGATGCCTGCAACTTGCATGCCACCTTTCAGCTGGGTTATTGAAGTATCTCTAAGGTACAGAATGCAGGAGGTGTATAGAGCTCCCTGGGGAATGGTACAAGGTGAATAAAGGTTTTATGGCCATGAAGACTGAATAAATGGCACTCAGGCCAGTTTTCTGGCTTTGCCTTCTAACCACAAAGTAGGTTCAGAGAAGGATGTAGCTATAGTTGGTATATGAGCCATGTATCTCACCACTAGCTCACTGCAGTTCAGAGAAAGCAGGTTATGCTGTTAGCATTTGTCAAAGCAAACCCTGAGAAAGCAGGACCATCATAGAACATACAGGTTCAACAGCTTAATTTCCTCTGACACCCCGCATCAGTCTCCAGCCTGCTGTGCTTCCTGAGCACCTGTAAATGGCAGTGTATTTATTTTGACTTTGTTACATCCAGTGGAATATTCAAAAGATCTGCTAAATGCCACACCTCTCCTACATTAATCTTACACATTCCTGTGCTGTAACTCAGTAATTTCAAAATGTCTGTTATAGCAACATCTGGCTCCCTTTAAGACTTTCCTCACCAGTCAATCTTCAATGCAGTCTCCATCTCTGCCACTCACCTAACTAGTTGCCACTGCCTTCTTCAAGCTGCCTGAAAATACCTTCTAACAGATAAAGAACTGCCACTCTGCCCATGTACACAATGTGCTCAGTGTGTCAGCTCAGATACATCATAAAATGCACCCCTGCATTCATTGAAGTTTAGTAAATGTGTGAGCCATGAAATATGGGTAATAATGCATCATCTGTCTATATAAAACATGCACTTTATCCTGCACACAGAGTGCAACATACCAGATCTGCTGCATGTGCTTAAAAAAAAATCAACTCCACCTAGTTTCTACAAAACAGTATTTCAGAATTCATCATGATCATGTACTATTTGATCAAAACTGAAGGTGAACAAAAAAAGTAGAAAATACTTAAAGTAATTCAGTACCATTGGGTTGTCTTAACGGCTCACTCTTCCCTATACAATCTTCCAGACTGGAGCTACACACCACAAATTCTTCCAGCAGAAGTTCCTCCACATCACTACATGTGAACTTCCCTGGGAAAAAGTGAAACTGCAAGGTTTCATCAGTGTTAGAGATAAATTTAGGCACACTTAGATCCAACAGCATTTAACTTTAAATCTGCTGGTTTCAACTCATCATGAGTAAAACAGAGGCCTCCATCTTTCATTTCTTTTCCATTTCCTTTCATACTCCTCTCTGTGCATACAGCTCTATGTCCTTCAGGCTCTCCTCTTTTCCAGTTCAAGATACATCTGTACCCATCAAGTGTAGGGGTATTTCACAATCTTCTGTTCAAATATAACACTTTCCATTTGTTTATATAACTGTAATTCTTACCTGAGCTTTCAAAAGTTTGGATCTCATTAACTGCAGCAACCACCGAACTGAACTGCAGACAATATGAAATCTAGTCAGTGTTTTCTCAACAACTTTAACAAGATTAACCCTATTAGTAGCCAGGCTTCCTTTGTTCTCCTAGTTGGCCATTTTGGAATCTCACTGATTGAGTGATAAGAAACTTTTCTCTAAATTCCAAGTTAAATTCGTCCTTGGACTATTTATGCCCTGATTCCATTGTATGATACTTGAATCAAAAATTATTTCTTCCACCCTCAAATAATTCTGAGTTATTGTTATTCAATATGTTCTCCATCTTTGAAAGTTTGTTCCCACAGTATGATTCATGGGAAGGTTTAGCATAGTTATCTACTGTACCATCTACCCACTACTAGAAAGCTGGTATGTCTTCATGTGCAAATCTTGAACCTGAGTGGCATAACCCAAACCAGATGCTTTCCATGCTGTCTTTGCTTTGTGCTTGTGCTACAGTGCATGGCACTGCCTGTCTTGCTGCATGTTTAGCAGACAAGAGCTACCTTCTTTACTGGCACAAATTCATTCATCTTCAATAGACTCCTCAAAGCCAAGCTGCAGGAACAGCAGGATATTATGCTCTATAACATCTAATTCAACCTCGAATTTCATTCCCTGCTAAATGTCCACTCCTTTATGTTACAGAGAGGACAGGGAACTCACGGGCTGGCTGGTTTTCATGTTGCTTTCCCACGGTGACAGAAAAACTGACTTGGTATGTTCTCCAGCGAGTTTTGAAGACGGGCTTCTGGTGGATCTGTTTATCCATGGGCAGGAATTGATTCAATGGATGCTTCCAGAAGGTTCCTTCTCAGAAATCTACATGGACAATGACTTCACTGTGTGACCATGACAGCCAAGCTTGGCACAAATATTCAAAGAATTTTCTCGGTTTTTTCCCTGCTATTGGTTCAGTACGGACTGACCACATAAGAACAGTAAGAATATGGCTGTAAAACGTCTCCACCAAGCTGTACAGTCGTACTTCAAGTGCTCGGATTTTGCTATGCACCAGCAGGTCACAGAAGTAGTCACAAGATGGCACCAGAGAATTAAAGATTTCTGATACCTTGTGTTTGGGCTTACGTGATTTAGTTGACGTTGATTTATACTACAGTGAGGTTTTTTAGCAGTGCCAAAAACATTTTACCTTTGGTGCTAAATTTATTAAATATTTTATGGAATCATAGTCAAATAATTCGTTAACATTTTCCTAATGAATTTCTGGCCTTTCTTTAAAAATTTGCTTATCTTTTTATTTTATCCGTAGTGAGTCTTTCAAAGAGTAGTAGTTCTTATAAGCAGACAAGCATAAAAAATTTATATCCATGTCAGAATTTGAGAATTAGTGATAATTCAACTCCTGGCAAGAACTCTTGACTAGCAACTATGTAGATCTAAGTTCACATCGAAAATAAAAAATACGGTACAGTAAAAGGTGCATTTTTAAAACTCAAGGAGTTACTCATAAATAACTGGACACATCAGTAAGACAGAGTAGTGAACAGAGTTCTGAGCTGAAGGTCCCTGAGATCAACAGAAAGCCAATAAAAGCCATAATTAAAAAGGATATATGCTACCACAGGTGTGTGCAGCCCCTGGAGTACACCTGCCTAATCTAAATGTGTCCCATAATTTGTGCTGTCTGCATATTTTTCCCCCAGAACTTACAGGAGCCAAGCCACAGGTGGAATGATAGACTACCCAGGGCAGATTTTTCTCCTGTTTCAAATATTCCCCCAAGGCAGCTTTGGCACGCCTTGCAGTGGCTCTGCAAGGGGTGGGCCAATTCAGCATGTCAGTACTACCAGCTGCACACAGGGATGTTGTGGAGCCTTTTGGCTTGGCCATGTACCCAGTCTTTGTTAACCTAGCTGTGGCAAGTCTCTAGAATACAAAATTTAATTAATTGCTGATTGTTTCCACAGGTCACAATGCTTTGTATTATTACTAAAAGTGTTAATCACTTAATGTCAACACAGATTGTGGGCTTGTTACCGTTATTACAGGTATGCAGATTCAATAGGTTATGTCACTAACGTTTCCAAAATACCCATACAATCCACACATGCTCAGACTCAATGGAATTTCTTCATCCCACACATGATCAGTCCCTGCACTTTTTCACCTTCAAAATGGCATAAACTCACAACTGACAAATTAGGAGCATGTGAGTAACACAGAAGCAATCTTCCCTTTCTGACTGCTGATGCAAAGAAAGCCACCAAGATCACATGGAAGCAGAAGCCCAGGTGGAGCTCAATGTCCTGGTCTTGCCTCCAGTGTGGTCCAGGTTGCAGGAGCAGTGTCAGGTAAAAAGCAGTGTCTGCTGACCAGCAAGACATGAATGATCTCTATCAGCCTGAAATACTTCTGTGCCAATTTCGTCAAAGCCTCAAAGCGGGGTGAAAGCAGAATACAGCAGAAGCATGAGGTGTGCCAGAGCTAGTCCACTGCTTGACTTAGCTCATCCATAGGAGTGCAAACATGGAAAAGCAGCACTCAGTTACTTGGGGATCCCTTTTGGTTTTAAGTGGTGAATTCTTTTCTGCTACTGGTAATTGTTCATTTTGTAGTCCCTAAAAGACCTCTCATACTGGAATTCACAAATACTGTGCATGTTTTGGATAAACAGATAAGCATGGCCACAGCTGATGAGATTTCTCCTTACTATGAGGCACTATCCTGTCTCCAGCAGCCTATCTTCAATCCCCATTGTTTTCTTATGAGGAAAGAGCAAAAAATTCTGAAGCATACCAGGCTGGAATAAAAAATGGTCATATAGGCAGATTTTTCTAACTCTCATCAGTTAAAATTTGATTCATGTCCAAAAAAATGAAAATGAATTCTTATGACAGGACTGAATCTTTGCCAATTCAATTCTGAATATTATAGCTTCATTTCCCATTTGAAGCTGTTGTGCAGCATACCTATATGCTGTTAAAAGAGCTTTTCTTCATCCCTATTTTGATTCAATTTCAGCTGGGGAGATAGTCTGAATGCTTTTCAGCAGGGTGGGGGTTTATAGATGTGTATATATATATGTATTTATTTCTGACAGGCATGATTACACAACTCTAGATGACAAAGTGAACCCTTACTAGCCTTCTGCTGAGTGTTTATCCAACACTGATACAAATTATATTAAATGTTACTATTATTTTTAATTAGAATAGAACTTAATGGCTTTTGTTAATTTATTGTAGCTCTATGGCTCTAGAAATAACACAAAAGTAAGATTTTCATGCGGGGCCTATGTATTTTAAATCCAAGCTTAAGTTGATAAAAAGATTTAAAAACTGCTATTATTTTCAAGAATAACTAAAAGTCATTGTGCTTTGGATAATTCATGTAATCCTTCATGTGCCTGTTATATCATCAACCTTCACATCTATCTTGAACTGAGAAAGAAAACCTTGTAAAAAGCCCTTGTCCTTCCTCTTTGTCTCTTGGACAAACTAACAAATTCTGTATATCATAGTAACTGGTTTTTTACCTCTCACAGTTGTATTCTTCATTCCCTCATAGTTCACTCATTTTTCATTGTTATCACTTGATTTGTATTTATTATACTCTCCTGTTCAGATAGGAAAATTCTTGGAACAAAATTTGGTTGTGCTTTATTTGTAGGGATGATGCAATGAATTTATATGACTACATACACAACTGTAGCCATCATGCAGAGGAAATCCAGATGTAAACCAAAGTTATGGTGTTTCCCTGCCCGTTGTATTTCTTGTTTGAGGATTTCAGAGATTTCACAGATATAACACTCATTACACACATGGCTGCGGTGTGCTGTTGGCCAGATTTCTGTTTTTCTGGTGGCCAGGCNCTCCCCATGCCGGTGCTTTCCTGGCACGTCCCCGGTGCTGAATAAACCACCTGGGAAGCCCCTCTGCTTGTCTCTCCTTCTTCGGTGCGCCTGGACCATTGGTGGGTTGGGTGAAACCTTGCAGGAACTTGACCAGCCTTCCCGTGCCTTCAGAGCAGCCTGGCAGCCCAGGACGCCTGGTGCCCCCACTGGAGGCATTGCAGCAACACATCACATACAAACACACACACCCCACCCCATGGCAGTGGGGTTGGAACTAAATGATATTTAAGATCCCTTCCAACCCAAATTGTTCTGCGATTCTATGTTCCAGGATCAAGCGTCAGAGTTCTGGTAAAAGGCGGCGTATGAAGTAGTATCTTCATTTTATATATAGGAAAAAAGTGCTATGGAAATAATGATTCTACATCTGGAATAAAGAAAGAAACATGCTCGTTCCCTATGCCTTAATCATACACTGTTCTATTTTTCTGATATTTTAAATGGTCATTTGTGAGTCTTCTACTGCAGAGAAATCCCTTACTTAGCCCCTCTGGCTGGGAAGCAGGGATGCTTTTAATTTTTATCCAAATTGATGAGATGGCTTTTTACTAAAATACTCTACTTTTTGTTCCATGCATTTCATTTCTAGTTGGATTAAAATGTCAACAAATTGATCCTTGGCAAACCCAGCTTTCCACTACGTAATATCATTTCCTCATTGAACTAATTACTTCACTGTATCAGTTAAAATACTGCTTTTAAAGTAATTGGGGACTTATATATCCATATTCTTTATGCAAATTGAAACAAATAGCTGTATCTAGTAAATGGGAAAACGGCCTGTTAGAGTAGTTCCCAATCTGGAAATCCATTTCCCACAAGAGATGAAGTCCAGTTGTTAACCCACACCTAAATTTAAGTTCCAACTTTAAGTCTGGGTGTCTAAAATCACACTCTACAACACAGATCTAAAATTTTAAATACAAACGGCTACCTTGCAAAACTTCTTGCTACCTCCAACTGCCTCTAACCCAGCAGGATACAGTGCTCTCACTTTCTCAGCACTGAATTATCTGCTCAATGATCCCTGAAAGCCCACAGAAACTGGGCTTTGCTGCACAGAAAGAGCTGGCCCAGGACCAGTCTATTCCTTAACTTCCTAGAACAGACGGCTTCTAGCATAACAGAGTTTGAGCAGTCATTGCAAACAAACGGGAGGGTGTTCCTCTCTCCCAGGACACCAGTTATTTTCCAAAGTGAAACATGCAGCTCCTGGCTGTGCCTTCTGGACACTGTGGTGCTCATCATGTGGCTGATTCAGCCACGCATTAAATGCGCTCACTCAAGTTGGGCTAGAGGTCTGAAAAGTCCACAATACTGTTCAGACAGAGTTGTAAAGTTTGGCTGCTGAAGACCTGAGCCAAACATGTTTAAGGGGGCAAAACCAAAATGTGCCCTGGAGGCACGGTAGAAAAAAAAAGGTGATTTGACCTCATGAGTAATCTTAAGCCACCGCATCGGAAGTCAAGAGCATGCTGTGAGTAGGAAAGAGTAAATAAGAAGGCACTGTAGTTCTGTGAATATCATTAACTTTTTTCTGCTAATTCTCAGTTATCTCTTTCTTAGTCCATATCAGGGACTCCAACTTAAATGTATGCTTGTGCTCTGCAGATCATCAGAAGGGGTACTTTGTATATTACCATAAATTATGCTGCTTTCAATTAAGATGATAGTTCTGCATTCATCCAAGGGGCAACACTCAGGCATTCAACTGTTCTTATTTCAATTTATAAATCTCCTGATTTCATTTCAAACAATCTCACTTAAGGAAATGGGAGAATGATTGTTATGGATTGTGAAATATAGGAGTACTGGGAGGGAACTGAATGTACCAGTTGGGAATATAAAAAGGAGGGAATGAGTCATGTAATTTCCAGTCATTCGGAAAGGGTCATCCTGACTGGGCAGGGCTACAATTATTAAAATTTATGTATCGAGCATTTATTCCTGGGTTGAATGAATAAATGTTCTTCTAGCAGACCATAACAATCATAAATGACCTGTTAGCAATGCTGCGATAAAGGTTCTGTCAGCAATTATATTACAGGGATTTATAACACAGAACTAAAATAGTTCATCCCGGTCACTAAAATAACTCCAGAGTCAGACTTTGGATCAAGTTATCATAACCAAGCAGCTGAGTAATGCCCACAAAAATATCCCTATGCATGGGAGTCATCTCTGTGCAAGCTGGTTGGATAATTGCTTGTCTAGGCTTGTTTTCATCAACACCTCTATGGAATATTGGCTACTTGGTTAGGCGAACATACACCTCTCTGTGCAGGTGCTCTAAACAAACATGAATAACGATGCATATTGGTACAAGTTTTTTAGGCCAAAACAAGCCATTAGAATGTAAAGAAGCATATATTCATAAGGCCGAGACAGAAGTTAATCTAGGACTCCACAGTAAATCCTGCTAACTCAAATGTTGTCAGTACTTTAAATGTAATAGTGTCTAGATACATCATTTACATGACTTTTTCTTAGTCATCTACCTGCGTTTGAAAACATGCTCTCATATGATTTTCCAAAAAGGAATATATTTCATTTTGTTTCAATTATATTGTTAGATTTTTTAACCTTTGATGGTTTCCCCAATACCTATTTTCTGGTATTCCAAATGTAGGCTCAGCAACTGATAAACAGAATCTCAACTTTTGCTCTTCATGTCTCTCTCTGAGTTCTGTCAACACAAAATGTGACTCTGGAGCATATAAACCGTTGAAAATTACAGACTCTCACAACAATAATGAGTTGAAAATGGAAAGGAAAAACATGTTTAGTTAATGTTGTGCTAGTTGATACAAATGTAGGGCAGGTAGGGCTACTCTGTGGGAATATCAAGCATTTTCAGTGTCAAGTGCCTTTCTTTATGACTTGTGAGGGCTGAAAGAGCAATCCCAACACATTCCAGTGCATCTTGTTACTCATCAAGGTAGAGCCATCCTCCTGCAGTTCCAAATGATAATTGGACTTGTACGGAGCCTGCCAAATTAAAATTGCCTGCTTAAAATATAAAACTTGAGCAAAAAAAGGACAGGAAATTTTTGAGTTCCAGTTGATGATGTGTTCTTATCTCATCAAGCTACTCCAGAGGGTCTTTGGCACATAAGAAATCACTCCCGTGATGCTCTATGCTATTGATAGACACAATCTGATATATTGATAGACATAGGTTGTGAATATATCAAAACTCTACCTCTGCACACTAACATATAAGAGATCATACAGACTATATTGGTGTTAATTAAATCAATTTAGAGTTGCATTTGATCCAAATTCTGTTCTCACATTTGACAACTGGATTGTAAGAGTTAATAACAAAACCAATAAACAAAGCAAAAATCAATCTAAAGGGATGACTATTATTAAAAAACACAGCACTGAACCCCATTCCTGAAAGAGAATGGCTAATTTTAGAATATTTTTAATGTTAAAACAATACTTAAAGTTGACCTTGATTTCAGTATTTTGTTGTCATATATACATAAATAAAGTTTTGTGTGTCTATATATATAAAAAACAATATGTGTGCTCATGAAGAGCAGTCTGTATAAGGTTTCTCACCCTCATTATATTGTGCACAGTGGATTAAGTGTACCTGTTCTAGCATTGTTTAAATAACAAATAACAATTAAACAATAAAACATTTATTCTTTCAAACTTCAAATATTTGAAAACCAGTCCCAACCTCACAAACACTGCATGAGCCCAGTGAAGGTCATGACTTTATTTTGACCTACAATAACTGAGGGTTTGGTCGCGAAGCCATTAGTCATACATTTACAAGCAATACTTTTCCTTTTCTGTGTATGCTATAGTTCATGGTTTTCATGTGCAAGTATAATTACAAAATGAGCCATGATTTTCACAAATAGAAATCTAAACTTAGTGTCCCAGAACCTCTTAATTGAGTCAGTTAGTCCTACAGGAGGCTCAACATTTTTGAAGAACACATGGGCCCTGGTGGGATGCACTGATGAGTGCTGAGAGAGCTGGCAGACACTATAGCGAGGCCACTCATGATCATCTTTGAAAGGTCATGGAGAACAGGAGAGGTGGCTGAGGACTGGAAGAAAGAAAATGTGACCCTGGCCTACAAAAAGGACAAGAGGAAGGACCCAAGGAACTACTGTCCAGTCAGCCTCATCTCTATCCCTGGAAAGGTAATGGAGCGTCTCACTCTGGAGGCCATCTCTGTCCACATGAATGACAAGAAGGTGATCAGTAGTAGTCAGCATGGATTCCTTGAAGGTAAATCACGCTTGGCCAACCAGATTGCCTTTTATGGGGAAACAACTACCTGGATGGATAAGGGGAGAGCAGTGAATATTGTCTACTCTGACATCAGCAAGGTTTTCAACACTGTCTCCCACAACATCCTGATAGGCAAACTCAGGAAGTGTGGGTTGGATGACTGGACAGTGAGGTGAATTGAGAACTGGATGAACAGGAGATCCCAGAGGGTCATAATCAGTGGTGCAGGGTCTGTCATTCGTGGTGTCCCCCAGCGTTTAACACTAGGCCTGGGGTTATTTAACTTCATCAGGGACTTGGATGAAGGTCCAGATGCCTCCTCAGCAAGTTCACTGAAAACACAAAGCTGGGAGGAGCTCTGGGCTCATCCCCCTGAGTGCTGTGCAGCCCTTCTGAAGGACCTGGGCAGGCTGGAGAGATGGACAGAAAGGAACCATCTGAAATTCAGCAAAGGCAAGTTTAGGTCCTTAATCTGGGAAAGAATAAATCTGGGCACCAGCACAGGCTGGGGACTGACCTGCTGGGAAGCAGCTCTGCAGAGAAGGACTTGGAGATCCTGGTGGACAACAAGCTGTCCATGAGCCAGCAGGGCCCTCATGGCCAAGAGGGCCAATGGAGTCCTGGGATGCATTAGGAGGAACATTGCCAACAGGTTGAGGGAGGGGATCCTGCCCCTCTACTCAGCTCTGGTGAGGCCACATCTGGAGTGCTGAGTCCAGTTCTGGGCTCCCCAGTACAAGAGAGACAGGGAGCTCTTGGAGCAGGTCCAGGGGAGGGCTGCAAAGATGAAGGGACAGGAGCATCTCTCTTATGAGGACATGACTGAAAACTTGTATTGTAAATTCAGTCATAAAACCCCAGACATTCTAAATTTGGGATTTCACCTCTGCTCCCTGGACCTGAAAAACATGAAGAAATGGTAGAACTGAAACTTATATATTAGGAAACCCATTTTTAGAGGTAACTTATTTTCTGACACATAAACAAAACACCAACTACTTTCTGTATGATACTGGAAGTTTCCTTCATAGGCAGAGGAAACTCATGTTTAAGTGCTGAGACCCTATTCTCCAGGTGATCTCCTCTTCTCAATTCTTGACTTTTGGAGCTCTTTATAACCATTTTTCCATCTGCATTTTCTCCATCGACTTCCTCCCACCTAGTCTTCTCACACTTCATGTCTGGCTTAGCTTTCCTGAGGAAGCAGCTGAGGATGGAGTTAAAAGCAGCTGCATTTTTATTTTATAACACTTAAAATGATCTTGTCATGTATGGAGCCATCTTGGAATGTTATGCAGCTACAGATACATAATGTGAAAAAAAGAGGAAAGAAGAGATTACAAAACCTTTCTTCCAGCATCTCAGGGTAAAGGTTGTGATAAAAGTAACTTGGAATTGAAGATATTGAGGAATCTTGGTGCTACTTTACTTTCAAACTTTACTTTACTTTGACCTTCATGGGGAAATGCCCCATCACAGAGTTCCGTGATGCTGATGTTGAAAAGACTTGCTTTTCTTACATAAAAGCTCTCAGAGGTTCAGATATCTGCACTCCAACGGAGGCAGCAGTTTAAGTATTAGTTGTGGCATTTTGATCAAGATATAAAACCTGAAGAAATCTTGACACTGAGAAATGGACATCAGGTCATGGGCAGGAAAACAGTGTCACTGATGCTCACAGAAAAAGTATTGCCTGGATAAAAAAAAATCAAGAAATTTGACAAGGAAAGAGATATAAAAATATTACATTAGGAAACTCTTAGAAGTCTTAATAAAAATCAAATAATATTATCAATTTTATTTTTAAGATAATGTGAGCATGCATTTAAAAACCTGTAATACTGAACTAACTTTCTGTACCTCTTCCCTTCAGTCCTGCTTGAACTATGGTCCCAGGATAAAATGCCATATAAAAGTATGTCAAAAGAACTATTTCTCCAAAAATTTCAAAGGTGGCAGGTGTGGAAAATCATGATGTCACTGGAAAGCACCATTTATTTTTAACTGTGCAGTAGCTCCTGTGCTATATAATGAGGTATCCAAAGCAAACAAACAATGGAAATGTACCAGTGAGAAGTCAAACCCGACTTTCAGGTACTGTAGTATTGCATAACATGATTTGTACTTTCATTATTCAAGGACATGCTGATGTTGAGTAATGCCCTTAGCTTACCTAGGAGTCAACCTAATCTTTAGTGAGCTTACAACACAGGAAAAAAAATATGGTAAACTCTAGCATTGTGTATTTTCTATTGAGATTAAAGAAAAAAGTGAAACAGCATATGACAATTTTTTATAATGATTATTTTTCATATGTGAAGATTGTCCCATGCAAAATTACTGTGCTGCTTAGATGATGAACATAAAATGGAAGAAGTCTTTACGGGATTTTTCTCCTGTGGGCGTAAACAGATATTTTTAATTTCAGCTACCAAACACAACTGACTGAGACAGAATTAGATTATATTTCCAACCAATACTTTTGTACCTTGCAAATATATGACAGCTGCAACTCTAAAAGATTTAGAACCAAGTTTGTTAATATCGGTTGTTGCTAAGAGATGCATTGCCTTTAGTAGAAGAAGGAATATGCACCCACATAATAAGTGGATCGATGAACTAAAAGTCATAAACCCTACACAAAATAATTTGTTTCTATTACAAAAGGGACTGAAAATATTTTATGGTGGAAATGAATCAGCATTATTGTACTTTGAATTCACCATGAGTTTGGTTAACTTGCCTCCTCAAAGAAGGTGTACACAGGAATGACACTTTTAAAAATGAAAAATTATTGAAAATCATATTGAAGATCATAATTCAAGGCAACTCTTGCAGGAGATCCAAGAAATTAAATAATTAAACCATAAATTTTTAGTATCTAGTCTATTCTGAATGATATTGCAAAGTCTAAAGAAGTTCGAGCCCCACTAACAAAAAGCTTACAATGGAAAGAAACCAGATGTTTTCACTGAGTATTGCAGTTACTCCTAACTGTTTCATACTGCTATGCCTATTGCATTGTTATTATCATCATTTTAACAGTTGCCTCTTCTTTGTTGTTAGTTAAGGTATTCTTGTTTCACTTTAACTCTGCTTGGGGCAGTACACTGAGCTTCTCCAGACTTCTTTCACATTTCCTAATCTATGTCCACAATTTATTTCTCGTATGAACTATAATTTTGGTGATAGATTTTTTCCCCCATATTTCTATCTAAAAAGAAGATCTTAGTTCACTTTTCACTTAGTTCTCTTTTTAACACACATCACTGATATATCACCTTCTTAAGAGGGATGTCTGAGTTGATGGGGATGAATAACATAGATAGCAAGGTATGAAAAGACAACGAAGTCTAGTCATCAAAAAGCACTAAAAAAAAATTATTATGCATTTTCTGAGTCTTCTTCTTAGTCACCTTTTGTTGAGTCTTGTGGGGGAACAAAAATCCATTACAAAAAAGGAGGAATTTTAAACCATGTAAAATGTTCTTCAGAAATAAAGAACTCTCCTCACTAGGAAAGAGAGTAGTTGCAGCAATGAGCACTCAGGGACTAAAGTACCACTGAGCTGGACACATTAAAAAGCTTTAATACTTAACAGTGCCAGAAAATTTTTCCAATATCAAATTAGTAAAAATCCCTCTGTGATGATTATGTGTAAGATACTTTTGGGGTAATTAAACATTAGTCTACTATATGTATGGAAAAATTAAGACAAAAAATGGTGTAGCTTGTGCAAAGAAAGTCCCGAAGATCAATAGAGCTGACATTTCTAATAAAATTTAAGTAGCCCTTATTTCTCAGTCTGTATCCACTATCCTAGTGGGTTTTGCTGTTCTACGAACGAAACTGGGTTTTTTTCCTGGGAGACAGTCATTGTTTTGAAAGAATCCTCCCTCTCCTCCCCACCTGCCAATTATCTCTTGGGGAAAAAGGTGGAACTGCAGCTGTAAGAACATTGACAGGGCTGTGTCTTGCTCTAAGAAAATCATTTCAGGAAAAAGATTCATGAACAGTTATGAAACTGTAAAGCAGATTCTGACCTGCTGCAGAGTCAATCCATAGCATGTCTAAAAGCATATAAGCTATGGAAGGCAAAAAAAATCAGCTTTTCCTGCCCAAACAGCAAATGGTTCCAGATAACTCCCAACAGCAGATATCATAATGAACCACTACTTTCTATATGAACACTGCTAACATTCTCACCAAGCAACTTTTCTCCTCTGTCTTGGCTAGTTCAAGGTCTCAAATATCTACACACTGGATTTTGTTGCAGTTGGGTTGACTTTCCCAAGCGGCCACAGTACCAAAATATCACATGTAATGTTTGGAACACATACGTATTTGCATGTGAAAAAGAAAAATCCAGCAAATTATGGTTATAAACTGTATGTAAATACAGAAAAAAAGAAAATGCAGGAGGACTCCATGGGTAGAAACTCAAGGATATCTGCTCAATGTGGTTTTGAAGTGTCAAAAGTAGAGTGAATTCTTAGCTGAACCATACTGCAGTCATAATATTATCGTGCCTTCAGCTGAATTACTTCAAGCAGAAAACTGAAGATCTTGTAAACTAAGCAAGGTTATCTTGGGTTGACTCCTGAAGAGAAAAATGTATGTGCTGTCACAACTGGTGCCAGCAACTCATTAGATAGCTTCTCAGTGGGCCTGAATAAGATGTTAGATTATGCTTGATGCTGCAAGCACCTTCTTTTCAGTAAGACTGATAACAAGGTTGCAACAATTTGTTGTCCTTAAATATCATGGAATGCATCTTATGGTTGGATAAAACTTTTATACAGAGTTGGAAGGAGAGGAGCGGAACATCTCTCAGGTCGTCATGTAACTTTACATAGACTGCACCAGCCCTTCAGCTGAGAGAATTTTTCAGTTCTTTTTGGAGCTTTTGTTCTGCATCCTATTTTTCCAACTGCTTTTTACATCCAAAGAGGAAAAGATGAAACTCCAGACTGATAATGTGTAGTGTAGCAGGTATCAATGTTAGCTCCCTGTATGATTACACAGTATTGCTGTCTGCAAAAAGCACTCCACTGCCTGAAAATATGAGATCTGGATTTGGATTTGGGTTTGGATACAAAAATTGGATTTGATACAAAATTTGGATTGAAAATACAAGATTTGGCCTGAAAACGTCAGATTTGGGGCATTTAGAACTACTAATGGCAATGGAAATGGGCACATCCAGTTTATCCAAAGCCCGAAACGCTCTTTGAGACAACTGTACCATTAACTTAAGAGTTATAGACGAAGACTACTATAGCCTTCCAAAGAAAGAATAAAGTATTCTTTGTTTTCCCAGGGCGAGCTAAATATTAAGCTGACAGAATTTGGCCTGTGAATGCATGATAAGAACACGAGAACTGAATGTGAAGATCTCGTACTTCAAATTCAGGCCAGGTATTTTGTCCTCGTGCCCATGCGAATTCCCCTGCAAACAAGTGCTTCACTGTTACCTTGAGCTGCCTGCTTCTTCTAATCATGTTTGTGTATAAATTACAAGCAGTCTGTGGCAGGAACAATTATTTTTCATTAATATGGTCTCTGGCAAGCCTCATCACCGCCAATACCACGCTGCCAGGAACGATTAGCATTTCCAGCACTTCACGAGCCACGCGATTTCAGGCCCTGTTTTTCGGGCTGGTGGGGCTCGTCGAGCTCTGCGGGGCCCGGTGAGCTCCGTGCGAGCCGGTCGGGGACGGCTCGGCAGCCGCGGCTCCCTCCAGGGCCGCCCCAGCCGGGGCAGCGCGGGGCTGTGACCTCAGGCGCCCGGCCCAGGCCAACTCGCGCTCTGCAGTTCAACGAAACCCTGTTGGTTTTAAAGTTAATAATTCACCACTCGCTTTCCATTTTTGAACAAGGTCTTTACGTGCGTGGCTCAAGGTTTAATCACGTTGTTTGCAACTGCTTTAAGCTGCTGTCCCACGGCCCGTGGGGAAGGAGCGGGTGTGAAACCGTGAGCATCACAGGCGTTTTGCGAACAACGGCAGAGGGCCCGCGCTGTCTGTCCCCCTACGCAAATCTGCTTCCTTGTGCATGCAGGATCCACAGCGCCGGGGGAGGGAGCCTGGGCGGGGCGGCGGGACGCGCGGGGAGCGGGGCCCGGCCCCCGAGGGGTTAACGGCGGCAAGATGGCGGCGCGCCG
>VYZT01022054.1:103329-185375 GCA_013400735.1 Pomatostomus ruficeps
CTCGGGGCAGCCGTCCCCGCAGCAGCGAACGGAGACGTTGGGCTTCTACGAGAGCGACCGGGGCAGGAAGAAGAAGCGGAGCCTCTCGGGTGAGGAGCGGCGGCGGGGCGAGCGGCCTCCTCCTCGCGGCAGCGGGGGCCCCGGGATAGGGGGGGCCCCACGGGGAACCGGGGTGGCCGTGGCGGTGTTGCCCGGGGCGGGCGGCTCTTGGCAGCGCCGCCGCCGCCCGCCCGTGCGAACTTGGGCGAGCGACTTCAGAAAGTGCGCTGGGACCGGCCGGGCCCCGGCACCGCCGTGCGGCCCGCGGGGAGCTTTCGCTCGCCCCTGCCGATGGGTTTGGTCCGTGCAGTGGCCGGGTCGGTGCGGTGGAGCCCCTCGGCAGGGCCGGCCGTGTCCCGGCTCTCCGCACGAGTCTGTTGGGCAAGGGGAGCGCGGGCGGACGGGGCCCCGTGCGCTGTCACGCAGTTTGTCACCTGCTGCTGGTCAGGAGGCTCGTAAGCAACACGGGCACCGTGCGTGGAGGTGCGCTGTGCCCTGGAGGGGGGACTCGGGCTGTCAGGCTCCATACCTGCCCGGCTCCGGCGGGCTCGGTGTGTGACCGGAGCGGCCCTGCGTGTCAGAGCCTCGCGGGCCGGGAGGCTGCGGGTTCGCTCAACTTTCTTGCTGAAGTGCTAGAAATGTTTCATCGTCTTACCAGTTCTTGTTACTCGCTCACAGCGGTGAGCACAGTGGTCTTTGCCTCTGCTGCTGGTAGTAACGGTGCCGTTAGAGCTTTGAAGTTGTACGCAGATTATTAAAAGTCGTTTAAAGTAAATGAAACTTAGAAACTGGGGAGTTCTAAGGAATAATAAAGGAAAATGTCATGGCGTGTGCTATCAATCTGCAGCTATATTTACATTCACACTTTAAATGATTATTTCAGGTATCTGCCAAGTAATTTTTGAAAATAGCCCTGCCATTTTTGTAAAAACTGTCAGTCTGTCAGGATTGATTTAATGTTGGTATGGTTATAAATAACTTTATTAGCACTGTATTCTTAGTTGATTGGCTTGCTGAAAATCTGGAAAGTGCTTGAAGTGTTAAACTTTCAAGGCTTTCTCCTTCAGTCTTGGCTTGAATGTGGTAACACAGGTCTTATAAAATAAAAAAAAAAAAGAAAAAAATGGGAATTAGGATTTAACTTTAATAATATGCCAGCTGTTGAATGCTTTTCTTCTGAGTTTGATGGGTGGTGTGTCTGTTCCTGATGTGTTATATTATCGGACATGCAGCATCATTGACGGCAGTTCTGGGGCGTTGATGAACACTACAGAATGTAAAGGTGATGTAATTTCCATAGTTATAAAGGAATTGGCTTGACTGTTGTAGTGTGAATTGCTTTGAGGTGGAAAAAAAGAATGAGTAAGATATATACTGATGTGTCTGAAAAACAACTGAACAAGTAACCTTATAGCAAGGGGATTTTTATTGGAGGTGGTGGAGAATACTTAACTATGTTCATGCAATTGATTTGAAATTTTAAAATAGTTAAAAATCTTGCTCTCTGACCCTTCATGGCAAGAAAACATTATAAGAACAGGCTTCTTGATTGAGCAACTAAAAATTCTAACTCATCTGAGGGTAGCAGTATGTTAAATAATAAAGTGGGATTTTCTTCGCGATGATGAAGCAGGACTAGTACCGTAAAGAGAAGTTGATTAGAGGGAAAAATACTTTTTAAAAGATATATTTTCTTGATTGATTGATTGATTAATTGGCATGCTTAGTATTAACAGGAGTGAAGCAAGTGCCTGGAATTGTTTTATTTAGGATTAAATTTATGATTCTATAATAGAAACTTATTGAAGTGCAGTGCGTTTCACATTTCCACAACTTTTCCTCTCCTTTCTGGTTAATGGTTATCCTTTGTGCAGCTATGCATTGAAGTATAACTTAGGTAAATCATTATCTTCTTACCTTGAAGGAATTTGTGTCCTTTTATGTTTTTTGAAGATGCTTATGTTTTCCTGTCCTGAGCTGCAGAGATAAATGAGCATACTGTAAGCATTAAGAGCGTACTATCTGAACAGATCAAACTTGGGCCACAGTCTAAAACTTTCTGACTGCAAAAGAGGGGAATTTGAAGTAGGGAAGGAATTTGAAGTAGGAGGTAGAGTGTTTACTTTTAAAAGAAAATGTTGCCTGGTGCTTTGATAGCAGAATTGAGCTGTTTTTCAGATTATTTATTATTTTGTTTTGCCTTGGTGTCCCAGCCTGTTCTTTTGGTTACTGTGTTTTTCCTACACGGTCAGCCACTAATCTGTTTCACAGCTGGCACAGAGCTGAGGCTGGTGCTGGGTGGCAGTAAGTGCTCAGAAGGGAGGTGGCTGAGTGACTGCGCACTCCAGTGCTTCCCCCTGTCACCGGAGAGACGATTCTGCGGTCACAGTCTGGAGCTTGTGTATTGGTCAGCCTCAGTCATGAGGATTGATTATTCCTCAGTATCTAGAGCATGAAAGTCTAAGGTGTTGAAAACTTAAAATCATTTGGTTTTCAGCTATAGGCCTCTAAAATAGTTTGTGTGAGTTAAGAAGGGGTGGGAACAAATAGCTCATTAGCTAAAATCTTAGAATATCTGAAGTTGGCAGGGACCCGTAAGTTACTCCATGGTGGTTACCAGTGTGCATATATTTACTGTGGAGGAAACTTCAGTTGTTTGAGATTGCTTTATCTTTAAGTTAGAGAAGGTTGGTTATTTGAGGTGGAAGAAAATACATCTGGGCAGTTAACAGAGTAGTTACTTGGTATGCTTATACATATCTCTTTTTACTTCCAAGTTTTTAAACAAGAAAGAATTGGCATGACCAAAAAATTAACACGCGATAGTATTACAAAGGAAAACTCCAGAAAACAAGTTTGCAAGAGGTCTGAGCAATGATTTCACAGAATGAACTTCGATTGAAACTTTATACATACATATTAGTTTTTTACTACTCATTAAGCAATATGTTGTTTTGTTTGTTTTAAAATAAATGCCTTTAAGGCTTCAAATGGCTTTGACGTACTTAGTAGAAGTGGATCAGTAATACATAGATCATCAAAATCACTATCCAGTGACAAGCTCATACACAGGAAAATGGTTCAGTTTTCATAGTTTAAAGGAAATCGTGATTTATTAACAATACATAATTAATGGGTGGTTAGTGGGCTATGTAGCTGTGATCAGTATCAGCAACATGATAAATCACAATACCAGACATACAGAGAATATTAATCCACCACCACAAAGTGCCTGTAATCCCCCTGAGTTCTAATCACACCCCACACCCAAGGCTGTGCAGGCTGTAAGCACACTCTCTTTTGCTTCTTTTATACTTCTGCTTAAGCTGGTTCCTTCTTTGCTTTAAAACTCCTCGTAATCTTCTGGCTACTGTTAATGTCTTCATCTTCAATGTGATGAATATTGAGAAGGCATTGCCTCAACCAGTTTTGGGTGAATTCTTCCTGCAGAGTGTCAATACTTGCATTCCCCTCTTAACAGCTGTTACCTAAGCTGTTTTACTAAGGGTGTATATACAGCCTCTTCCTGCCCTGAAAAATGTAGAGCATTCTACCATGCAAAGATTACTTTCCCCTCCTCTAGTCCCTAAGACTTTGGCTAAAATTTGAATTTACTATTTGTGAACATGTGCTTGTATCATGGTAAGTGTCTGTAGCTTTTCATCTGTTTGTCTAGATTAGTGACTTTCATCTTCTGGGAGTTGTGTGAATATTGAGAGTTTCTGTTTTTAAATGCCAATAATCAGAGATGTTGAACTTCATTGTAGTGTTCTGTCTAACGCTTCCGAAGTGTTACCAGGAGGTGGTAATGTCAGACCTCATCAGTGAATGTTGAAGCTTAAGTTCAACCTTCATGTGCTAACAGCATGAATTTCATAATTATAATTTCATATGTTATTAATTTTGCAAGACTACTCTGTGCAAAATCTTTTTTAGAAGCCACATGTGCTGCTTAAACACAGAGCAGTCATCCTTCGGGTTATTTACCTACAGCCATTTAAAGCCCAGGAGACCTGTACGTACTTGATGGCTTTTTGGTTGTGGAAGACGTGATCACCAAAGGTTCAGTGTGCTTGTACTGTCTGTGCACTGAGTCGCTTGGGATCGTGTATCTGTGAACATTTTGCTCTTGCAGAAAGCTATTCTTTAAAATAAAGAACAAGTTGGTAATGTTGCTGGGAAAGAAAATAGCTTTTAAGAAGTCAAAAACAGAGTTTAGTGAATTTAGGAGGACTGTTAATACATTAAGGATTAGATTCACTCAGCATATTGCATTCTGTGTAGTGTCTTTGAGTAATGTTTTGTAGCAGTGGGATGTCTGATTGCCTGGGAAAAGTAGCTTGTTTGTCGGGAGGCAGCAGGGGAATGAATGGGAGAGCACGGGACTTGGATCTCCTATAACTCCTTCCATACAAAGTTATTTAACCATCAGCAGAAACCTTCTGTGTTAGAGGCCATGAAAATGAAACATGTAGCAAGTAATAAATAACAAAAATGTAGCAGTTTCTCACCCTGTGGAGGTCATGCCTGAAGTGTCTTCTGCTTATGTGTGTTTCTGAATAGATCTTTCATTGCTGAGATTCATCAGTGCTGAGCTAACAAGAGGTTATTTCCTTGAACACAATGAAGCAAAATATACGGAGCGGAGAGAGAGAGTGTACACATGCATGCGGATACCAAAAGAACTGGAAAAGGTGAAGTATGCGTCAACATTTGATTCAATTTAGAGATGAAATCTGTTGAATTAAAATATTTAAAGAATGATTGATTTTTAAGACACTTTTGCTGCAAAAACAAGATATAAACCTCCACAATGATTATTTTTCAGTGTTACTAACTTAAACATTTTTGTTTCAGGGTTTTTTTGCCTGTTTGCTTGTTGCTGCTGGCAACTTATTAGCAGAGACAGACAAGTGCAGATGATGACAAATTAATTCAGATATAAAGATGTCACTGATCCTTAAAGGAATAGTCAAGCAAAAAGAACCTCTTTACAGCGAAATGTAATTTCATATCAAAAAAAATTTGTTTCAAAGATTTTTTCTGTGTAAAATTCTCTGAGGATGGGAATGTTTCAGTCTTATAAAAATACCGTGACAGAAGAGTTTTTCTAAGGTTTTTGACTTAATTTTCATAGTCTTTTATTTTGCTTCTTGACGCTGTTTACCACATCTTCCCTCTCTGTCCCAGTGTTACAGCCCTTCCTGAGGGATTCTTGCCACCCTCTTTATTTCAGGTTAGGTATCATTCTGGCCCTGCAGTGTGCCAGTTTTATTCTGGCTTAACCATGTTGATTTGGGAGGCGGTGGCAGCGGCAGTATGCTCAAGGATGTTGAGTAAGGCAACATTGGTAATAAGCTTTGGCTAGGCTGCAGTGTAATGATAACATTAAAATTAATACTGCTAGAATTCCCCAAATCTCTAGGGATGAAGTTACATAGGGCTAAATCAATTTAACTTACACTGAAGGAAGAAGCTTGTTTCACTCTTCCTCCCACTTCAGTCTCCAGCTTTATGCATACTGCCTGTTTTGCATGAGCTGTGGTGCTTGTTGGACCATTCCAGGAGTTAAATCAGCTCATAATTCAGCAGTGAATGTTTCACTTTCTGTGCTCTGTTTGCTCTGTACTAGGATAGTGAGCTGATTTGCTCAGCCAGTATTCTTGAGAATCCAGAGTCTGTGCAAGGACAGAAGGGAAGCTTTATAACTAAAGATGAAAGATCAGTGGAGGAGGGAGGAAGGGTGGGTAGGATTCCCTTGGTCAGTAGTGCTCATGTTTCCCCGTCAGTATCATTAAATTCATCCTTCAGCCATGATGAGGCCTGGCTTCACCAAACTAAATTCCCTGTCAGTTACTGCAGAAAATCACAGAATGAAAGAGATTGGGATGGACCCATGGAGATGATGTAGTCCATGCCCTTGCTTAAAGCTGTGTCACCTACAACAGGTTGCTCAGGATTGGAGGCTTTGAACATCTCCAGGGACTGTATCTTCACATCCTCAATACTTACCCATTCCAGTTTATGATAGAATATTCCACTTATGGTACAGACTCAGTGGAACAATACAGCATTTCTACATCATTTCCATTTTAATTATGTAGATTATTATGTGCTGTCTCCAAGGCACAGAATTATTCTGGAGGATCGTCACCGTAGCTTTTCAATAAAACTTTCAGTGTGTAAGAACATGTAATATCCAGCAGTCAAGAACTTGTAATATCCAGCAGTCTTGCTATAAATAAGAGTAATGCTATAAATGGTGCAATTGATGGGTTATGCATGGTAAGTCAAACTTCAGTCTGTACTTTGAATATGAAATGTCATGAATCTGAATAATAGAGATTTAGAAAACAAGTTATCTTTTTACAGTGATATTATGAACTAATTTTTTAGTTCTTTTTGTTAGCTTAGTCCATGTTGGTATACACACTAACTATATCAAATTGAGCACCTAGAAATCAACTTAACTGTACCTGTTGCAGAAACCACTTGCCCATGTAATACAAAAATCTGCTTATTTTAAATAAAGCATGTGAGACACTAGTAAAGGAAGAGAAGAATTTTCTTAATGCCTTGTTTTGTTTACTACCTAATAGTATAATTACAGAATAAGAATGAAAACTGTAATCAGGTAGAATGAGAATAAATTTGAGTAGATTTATCAAAGCCTGATCTTGGGAGATATTACTTAATAGGCACTTACTTAACATCTGTAGTTTTAGAGAGGGGTGTAATGTTCAAGAGTTAGCATTTTGTTGTTGTTGTTCTGAGTACCCCTTTTTTATTTAGAGAAGCTAGATAATTTACAATGTAAGAGCACTACTTCCACTCAAGCATTTTGTACAATTTCAGTGGAAGCTTTTCATTGTAGTAGGTTACTTATATGAAATGAAAAGGTGGTCTGAATTCTTGCCATATTAAGGGAACACTTTCCAGTTGATCTCAAAATTCATGGTCCTTTGTTAAATTATAGTTATGATGATGGAAAAGCTCTATAGGCTTTTCTACTAGTTCCTCAGTGTCTGGAATGGAGCAGCAAAAATGATTTTTACAGAAAGGAGTAGAAGGTTCAGGACTGATTATATTTCAACGGCTGCATGTAGTAAAAACATTGGGAAAATGAGGACATTAAACAATAATTAAACAACAAATATTAAATGTAAACTTATAGAATGTGAAAAACATTCATTACACTCAGGCAGAAAAGAAGTCTGTCTAAATTTGAAAGACAAAGTAGTGTTGTTTTTGAGATTATAAAGACGTCCTCAAGGAACACAGATGAAATGTCAGGCTATCGTTCTGTTTTGTTTGGGTTAAGGAGTTTAAAAATAAGTGTTCAGTTCCAGTCATCTTCAGTGCGTGAATATTCAACACCTGGTTTAAAAGTTATTCTAAAAGTAATGGATAGCTTCATGGCATATTAATGCAGTGCATAAGTTTATCCACAGTTCATATAACAACTGCTCTCGATAACTTCGAATAATAATGCAAAATGCTGAAATTTTAGAAAATGGTACTAGAGGTGAGTGAGTGAATATCAGGAAAGAGACTTTTAACATCATGATGGTAATGAAGTGTTTTACCTTTGCAGAATTGGTTGAAATAATGTTATAAGGGAAAGTAAAAACTCAGGCATGATGGCAGTGCTGTTGTGCCTGAGTCAGTCATCTTATGTGGCTTGTGGATGGATGTTCTGGAGTGCAGTCTGCAGGATTACTTTCAAAGTTACAAGGGTGAATGGGGTGTAGGAGTGCTCAGGGGACATGGAACTGGCCCTTGCACAAGCTAACAAAGAAGGTACTGTGAAAGGCAAAGGGATTGTGAGAGATAAAAGTAATTTACTTGGGCTTTGGTTTACACCGCAGGCCAGTATCTTCCTTTCCCATTAGCAGTACATACAACTTTCACATGTAAATGCATATCTGTCATGGATATCTAGGTCTGCTTAGATGTGGCTAGTCTTAATTGTGTAGCCAGTTAAACTGGCCTCTGTGGGATTATCCTTGCAGAAAAAAATACTAGCTCATGGTGTGACAGAAGCATAAAAGCATATGTCTAGACTTCCATTCAGGTAGAACCACAGAATCATTTAAAGAGCAGATAAAGAAGGAATGTCATGTGGGGAGAGTCTGGTATATAGGATCTTTTGAATTAGAGAGTTTATGTCTAGTTTAATTATCATAGAGTTGTTTGGTTTATAGCCACAATGAATGGCTTTAATGTTCCTGTAAATTAAGGATAAAACATTTAAACTGAGGGCAACTGGAAGTTTACCTATTCATATTTTATATTCTGTGTTTGAAAAAGGTGATTATTCTCTGAAAGAGACCTACCACAGCTGTAATTATCTGTGCAATAGGAAATTTACAAGGTAATAAAAAGTTGGGGGGGGGGATAATTTTGAAAAAGGAGGTAGGCAGAAAATGGCTGAGCACATTTACACACAACTCCATGGATTTTTTCCCCTAAGATTAAATAATGAACTTTTGTAATCTTAGAGGAAAGTCACATTAGAAAATGAGCTACAGTTATATTCAAGTGCAGTTTATATATTAAATAAAGACTGAGTTAAGTGAGCTGTGAAAGTCTACAAAAGCCTTCACTGCTTGGACCTTGTGGTGCAGAATTTTTGCTGAATAGACTTCAAATACATAGCATGTTTATTTTTCTTACAATTCAGCTGATTGAACAAGTGAGAATATTGTGCTTATTTGGTTAATTAGTCTTATGTAAATGTATTTTTATAACATAATTTTTATAAACTTTTTGTAAACTTTATAAACTACTAACATTCTTCTGTTTTATTTTTCTAATTTAGTTGATGTTTTTTGGAATCTTTTTGTGCCTGGATGCTTTTCTGTATGTGTTCACTCTGCTTCCTTTGAGAGTTTTTCTGGCAATGTTCCGGTTCATCACTTTGCCTTGCTATGGCTTACGGTAAGTTGACTCAAGAGAAAGGTGTTGATACCCTTAAATAATATTTCACCATTTATGTATGTGCTTCATTTTATGGCTTTTCAGTGCCGTTTGAACTACTAATGACTTCTTCCACTGTAAAATAGAAGTCTCAGTATAAAGTAGCCAAAGTAAAAGTAAAAGCTTTACCAGCAGCCACTAACCGTCATCGTTGCTTCCTTCAGACACAACAGTTTGATAACAGCACCCCTTAGGCATGTTCAGGTTAGTAAAGGAGAGAGATGTAAACCTTATAGTTTTGGTTTTTTATGTAACATCTATTTGAACTGTAACAAAAAAAGGAACAAGTAAATGACTACCGTAAGTGCCTAGCACTTAACCAAAGTCAAAACCACAACACCAGTCTAAAGTTGAAATGTTTGTATTTGGTGATGTTTAACATAGACACTAGATGGCAGTCTCCAGTGTTTTATTGTGCTGTTAATTTTGAACTGAACCTCAGGCTTTTATTAGGTCAAGAGAGTTTTCTTAGCTGTGCAAAACTGGCAGATATTTGGTTTTAGCCTGATGACAAGACAAATTATGTGCCTGTTTATAGATATCTACATGGACGCTATTACTAAATTCAAGTGAATGCCATGGATTTCAATGTATCATTTGAATCTTACTGCTTTTCTGTTTAAGAATGTTCTTCCTCATTTATAAACTCAGCTTTGCTTTTGGCAAAGAAGTTTTCTGCTCTCCTGAAATTACAACTAAAGATTTCAAAGACCAGTTGCTGGTTTTGGTTATTGTTCAATATGCTGAAGAAAGTGACATTTGAAACACCATGTGCACTCACATATGTGTGATATGTGTATATATGCATACATGCACCTGCAATGCTAATATTTAGTCTGCTTGCTTGGCAGTATTTTGTGGGTAAGGCACAATAGAAGCTGGTTTAATCTATTGAACTTGACTGTGCTAACTTTAAAGTGTTAAGTAAAATGCAGTGAAACTGAGATTCTTGAGTGAAGAAGGCTTTGTTTTTGTAACAGCTCCAGAAGCAATTTCTTTAGTCACAATTTCCTCCAATGTGTTTGGATTGTAGTTTGCTAGAATCTCCTTGTTCAGTACCTGAGGCTTTGTCTTATTCATTTATGTTTTAAAGTTGGTGGCCTTTTACTGAAAGTTTTAGGTTTCAAGTCTATAGTATTTAATAGAACTTCTTCAGATGCAATGATTCTTACTTCCAAATATTCAGTGCCTGCACTTTGAATTTTTGGGGGTTTTCTTGTTGTTTTTAGTTATGCTGATATTATTTGTTACGGCAAAAATATTTGTGATTTTCTTCCAGCTCAAGAAATACATTGTTGTGTATTTGTTACAAAATAGAGTTGAATAGGTAAAGCACATTTGTAATTACAAAAGGTACTTACAAAGCAGGTGGCTGTTTATCTTTTAGCTTTCTCTTCCTCACAACTATCAAATAAATGTTGACTCGATGTTATTTGAACCTGCCACATCATATTCCATTCTGTGTAGTAAATAAAAGTGCTCCTCCCTTCATCTTGACTTTTTTCTCAACATCTCAGTAATTGAGCAGTGAGTGTTCTGTTTCCCTTCCAGCTTACTCTTCAGTTTATTTCCTCGTAATTCTATCTTTTCTTTTCAGTGTAGAGAAAGATTATATTACCCATTATTTCTTTAAAACAATAAAACCATATTCTATATAAACAGGCTAATTCCTGTCTATCATGTATTATACAAAGTGCTTAAATATAGGGAAAGTGGTTTATAGCCTCTTCAACTTGTAATATTTCATTTTACAGAGTTCTGAAAGGTAAAAAAGAGTAATTAAAGAAAATAGTTTCCTTTTTCTGCCTAGAGAGTGTAAGCACTTCAGTTTGACTTCTAAGTCATCCTTCCTCATTACTTGGTCTTTCCTTTTGAGCAAATTTAGTTCTGTGGTTTTGTCAGAGCTATTTTGGTGCTAACAAAGTACTTTTTTTAAAACTTCAAGAACTTCAGTCAGAAGAATCCAAGCTTCTATCATTGAGTTAACTAAACTGCTGGTTTAATTACTGTGATCAAACTGGCAAAGGCTGAGTCATCACATGATAGTAGTTTTGGCAGGTGCAACTTCATTATTTCTGTGCTCTGTAAGTGGCAGGGTACTTTTAAAAAAAATTAACAAACGTCACAAAATTAAATTACGTCTTCAGAAATTACAAAAAATCAGCTCTACTGTATTTTCTTTTGAGTCGAGAAAAGAACTTTCCTGTATTATTCTCGTTGAATCTTGTAGACTTCTCTCACTTTATTAAAATATTTGACAGCATAAAAATTTTGTTGTTCCAGCAAAGTATGTGCCAAGGTAGACAGAGAAGTGGACCTGGTGGAGTTCTGTTTGGAATTAGAGTCCATGGTGACAGGTTCCTAAAATTTAACTCTATCCATGGTTGAAAGGTACTGTTTCATTTTACAATTCAAACAATTTTTTTATCAGTACCTCAGACCCAGAGATTCTGGGTTTTTAGATTCATATCACTGCCTGTTTTGAAACTCTTTCATAGAGCTAACTTCCTATTTATCTTGAAAATATGTTGCATACTAAAAAAGGTGATGTGGGAAAGTGGAAAAGCTCTTCTGTATCATTTGTAAAACACCATGATATGAAAGCTAAAATTGTACATTAGTGAAACTCTGATGGGACTCCCAATTTAATTATGTTTAAAGGCATTTTACATCACCTCCAAAAAGCAAGAAAGGATTTGTTAGGGAAAGTGAGGTTTTTTTTTTTCCTCCAAATTCTAGTTTTCTCAAGAAAATACGGTAGAAGATTATGAATTTTCTTATATGTAAAGATTAATTGACAAAACCTTTACCAGAGACCCCCACACACACCTTCTGTCCAGGGGTTCCCCACCCCTCACTGCTGGGAGTGGGTCCCGGATCCTTTGGGCTCTTCCCAACGGATGAGGGCAGCTCCTGGATGGCAGAAGCCCAACAAGATCCTGCTTTGTGTGAGCAGCACCCACCTACCCCTCACATGCCCCAGCACCTCCAGTGCCTCACACCAAAGCTGAATCCCACTGGGAACTGGAGCATGGTGCTAGTGACACTAAGGTTGTGGCTTCAAGCCCTATGCAGGCCATTTACTTAAGCGTTGGACTTAACAATCCTTGTGGGTCCCTTCCAACTCAGAATATTCTGTGTGTCTGTGAATTCTTCCCTGTGGAAGTAGTAGATTATAAATACACGTTCTGCATTTTTCTTTTACGCTGCTCTCTGAAATAAATGCATTTAGGTCCTGTTAGCAATAACATCAATAACTTCAGCTGTATTCTGTGTACCTTTTAAGATTCCCATCGACCTCCTGTGAATTCACAGATTCATGTTTTTCAGTAGGAAATAAATAGAACAGCATTATTTCAAGGAAGAAACTGTAGAAAGAAAGCATATCTGGAAGAATAAAACAAACAAATAGACTGGCATTCTTCTTGTGGACATTATTTATTTGTTCATAATATCAGGCTATTAAATACATTTGAACCTCTGTTGCACACATATTCCCAAGCCTTTTTTTTTTTTTTTTGCTAAGAAACTTAGCCATAAAATCCATAAACTTCCTATTGTCACCTGAAGTTCATTGAGGAGGTTGTGCATCTGCCCACCAAAATGTGTAGCTTTTTTACAAATCAAAAAAAAGAAGATGCATTCATTATTTTCTGTAGTATACTCTCAGATCAAGTACTCCTTTCTCCTTTCCATAACAGTGCATAGTGTAGCAACATTACAACCTTCTCTTTCTTTCTTTCTTGTAAATCAGACCGAAGGGAAGAGCACTTTCACTTCCTTTATAGGATGGAATGTGGTGTCACAGGGATTCCTCCTTGGTGAGTAAGTCCTGATTTTCTTTTTCCTTCTATGCTGTCAGCCAAATTCACACATCTACATGTAATCGGTAAAAAGGCTGGTTACAAATGAATAGTACAGCTAAATTAACCAACATACCTCAAAGGAGAAACCAACAGTTTTAATAACACATTAAATTGGTTCAATGCTATTTGTGGTAGGTATATTTTCTTACGTAACTTTACGTCATTGTGGAAATAAGTTGTGATCTTAGATTTAAAGCATTTTTCACATAGAGTGCCTGTGCACCAATTTGGCCCAGTTTAAAAAAGGATATCTTGGAAAAACTGTAGCCCCTGCTGTACTTCAGTTTATAGTGCCTTAAGCTTTTTGAAGTCTCTTCTGAGTACTGCTTCAGTCAAGTTCATAGCCATATTTTTGTGTGTACTTAAAGCAGGTTTTTTTGTAATGCTTAATCTAAATCTTAGGAGTTCTGAAAGTTCATTGCCAGGTATCTAGTATTAGACTTATAAATAATTCCGTGCATAATAAAATACAGCACTTTAGCATATGTTTCTTTACTGACTTCAGTGATATTTGATTCTGTTATTTAAAACATAAAAGTTTAATGACAGCTTATTCTAGTTGTGACTTATTTGAAACCTCGTTTTGTTTTTGTTTGGGTTTTTTGGTTTTGTTTTGTTTTTGGTTTTTTTTTTTTTTTTTGGTGTTTTTGTTTGTTTGTTTGTTTTGGGGGTTTTTTTGAGACAGCTCTCATCGGGGCCTAACAGCAAGGTTGGTTTTGTTTCTTTCTTAGCATGGTCTTGTGCTGTATTGTGTGCATGTAGAAGCTTTTTATTGTTTGAGAAATGCAATGCCACCTGAACTTGGCAAGCTCAGCTCTCACTTTCTTAGAATTCTTCATTTGGAACATATTTTTCATACCAGTCTGTATCATCACAATTTTGCAACAGTGAAGTCTTGCATACTGTAAGGTGTACCTCTTTTTAAAATCTCAAACTGGAAATTGGATTTGATCAAAATAGCTTTTTTTCCTGAAGCCAAACTTGAGCATAACTGTAGGAAAATATTTCCAATAGATCACATTGTCCATTTAAAAAAATTTTAGTGTGTAGTAATGTGGGCAAGTGTACCCTTCAGACAACCTTGCTTGGATTTTATTTTCCCTGACACCTTTACTTATGCTAAGAGGAAAATATTCTCTTACATGTTAATGTAATAATTTTTGTTAGAGCTTCATGTAAGATTAGAAATTTACAACACCACAGTTCATTAATGAGGGATACATTGAAGAATTGAGAGTTTGATAAAGAATACATGTAAAACAAAAACCCCATTGTTCAGCTTCCATGTGAGTATCTGTGATGTAAAATGGAAAAAGAAAAGACACCTAAGCAAAACTTCAACTAGACCACCGTATCATTAACTGAAATGTATTATTGTAAACCTCAGTGGTTGCCTAAGTGTTTGAATGTGTTAGCACTGAATAAATAATACAGTTAGAAAAGGTTTGCTGTAAAGTACATGGTTTAACTTGTAATATGCTAAAAGACTTCTTCAGTGCATTATTAGCTGAACAATAAACCTGTATAAAAAGGCTATTTTAAGTGTCAACAGTTATAGAAACATTACTCTTACAAAAGCTTTTAAATGTTTATGTATGAATGTTATTAAGATGAAAATATCCATCTGAAACATTTTTGTAGTGATAGTGTATGCATATCTTTAATATATATTACATCAGTATTGGAAATTTTGTATGTGTTGACTTCAAAGGAGTAATTGTTTAGAGTAATCTGAATTATTTGGATGAGACTAAATAGTCTAAACTAAAGGAACCAATTAAAGGGCAGTGAATTGCATAAATAAACAAGAAAAAACCTTCAGTGCCTGTTTATTTTAAAAAAACTATCAATCAAAACCCAGACAACTCTAAAAGATGACTGGAAAACCATGTGTAGTCAGACTAGTGATGAATTGCAGAGCACCAGGAGGCCTGGAAGACAAAAATAAAGAATTTGTATGACATCATATGACAGTGTGCAGTTAAGTTTAAAATAATATATTCGGAGTGCATATGGGTTGGATGCCAAAGTAACTAAGTACTCAGACAAGTGTTCTTGTCTGCAGATGACACAATGTAGTGAAAGCATTGTTCATTTTGTAGCGACAGTTGCTGAAAAGCATATGAGAAACAACTGTCATGAGACTTTTTTATACAGCAAGAACAAATTTCTCTTTGTCCAGGTTGCATTTCATGTTCCAAATGGTTTAGCGACTTTAAATTCAATTAGCGAGGCTTATTAAAATAATCAGCAACAATCAACAACACACGGTCTTGGTATTTTTGGAAATCATTTGCTTAAGCTATCTTGTGCATTAGCTACTTGTGAATTTGAACATATTGAAGGCAAATATTGGTAAACTGTGATTTATTTTTAATAATGGTCTGCTTGATGCTGAGTAACTTCAGTTGTGCAGCTGTTAGAACAAAAAAGAGTTTGTTGGGGTAGATACCAATACTCTGAAAGCCTTAAGCTGGTTTGCTCCTTTAATAAATTAAAGGGGAAGTACTGTGAAATCAATCATGCTGTTCAGTAGCAAACATTAAGGATCAGTGGTATGACTATTTGTGTATTCATGGCCTGTATGGATGATTGAGCCTAATGCTTTTCAACCAGTAGATGGAGACAGAACTCTTATTACTGTATAAAATGTGGATCATGGCATTTTGAGTATGATGTTAAGTAGACATGCCTTGAAAATTACAGACAGATAACTAGTTCCTTAAACTTTCACTTATTTAAGGAGTTTGCGTACGGTTGAGCGCTGGTTTTCCACACTAGATTTTTCTTCACTGGGTAGGTGTTTTATGTAGATTGTGATATAAGTTTGACTTACTTTTGTAACAGAGAGGATTTTTTTACAAGTGTCACAAGTCATCTGGAAAAAATATTTTTTGGTTGTGTTTTTCCTAAAATTTATAGAAGTTTGTGGGTAGCCAGGATATTTGGTAGCATTCTAATTTGATAGTATTTTAATTTAATTTTACAGAATGGCAAAGTAATTCTTCCTAACTATTTACAAGGAAAGTTTCTTGCTTTTAGCTTTCCAGATGGGGAGGACATACACAGATCCAGGGGTATTCTAAAAAGAGGAAAGACTTGGATTTACACTTTCTAAACGTGTCTCATGGTGGACAAACCATAAATTGGAAAGTTTGAAGTACGAGTATTAAACCTTGATTTTTATTGTGTTGTAAAAAGTAGGTTTTTTTCTGTAACAGACTGTTTTGCTCGGTTCCTATTTCTTGGCTGATGTCAGTCAGTGCATTGTAGAAATTTTGCCATGCTTTGACTTCCAGCTGCTTTAAATACTGTGGGATAAGCATTGAGTGTGGTGTGCTTCCGCTTTTTTAACAATTGACTGGGCTGAAACAGAAGCATGCTGTGGTGGAGTCGGGAGGTATAGTAGTACAGCTTGCGCATCACCTCATGTTAAAATTAATAATAAGCTTGTATATCCCCTTAAGGATGCATTTCTGTGTTTATATTATTTTGAGAAGTAAGGCTTTGTTTCATTGGAGGTTTTCTGTCAATTAGTAGATGTAATGATAAATGTACCCCAAAGGCTGAGGAGTTTGAACATCTTGTTAAGTACATGCTGTAGAATGTTAAAGTCACTGTGTGGTTTTTTTCTGTATTGTCACAATTTGCTGGTTAACATTACCATGCGAGAGAGTTTCTCTGTAGAGGAATACTTGCGTTTTCACTGAATTCATGCAGCTTGAAGGATCATCTCATGTTTAAACATTTTGGTGTATTCAGTGTTAGTAACAGTAAAGCAATATAAGATTTTACATAATGGATAATAGAATGGATAAGTCTTACTCTTTAGTATTAAGTTACTTTGCTGTTAGAAGAAGTTTTAAAATTTGATTCCTTGATAGTCTAAGCTGTAGAGGTAGTGTGGGAACTTGAGTTTTAGCATAACAAAATCAGTTGTAAAATTCTGTAAAGAACATCTTAGAGGTCATGACTTAGAGCATAAAATCTTTGAGTAGTAATGGAATAATCGTAGAATCATTGAATGGTTTGGGTTGGAAGGGACATTAAAGATCATCAGTTCCAGGCCCCATGCCATGGGCAGAGACACCTTCCACTAAACCAGGTTGCTCAAATAATGGCAGAAAATAATTAGGTGAAAAGATATAAACCATGTATTGTAAGAAGGTGCATTTGAAGGACAGTCCAAATGCCCTGAATCCTTTTTTTTACTGGTTTGAGGTGTGAAAATTGTAATGTGAATTATATGCAGCTGTGTAATCAGCTACATTTTGAAACCAACGTAACATAATTTCTGGAATCTGGTAGGATATTAGAGAAACTACATTTTGGACAAAGGCTCTCATGATACCATCTTTTAAGAGCAGAGTTCATTAAAGCTACGCAAGTGTAAATATTTAACTCAGTTGTGCAGCATCACTGTAGGCCTAGGATAGCTTTGAAGGAAAAGACTGCTATCTACAGATTCTACTCTTCACTGTTTTGTTACCTTGCTACCAGAATGATTAAAGTTGTATAGTTGTAGTACTCTTCAATTATTGTTCTCATTTTGTCACTCATGAGAAAAAACACCCGTATGTCATTTTCATGTGAAGTCTCTCTCTGTATTCTGTCATACTTCATGCACAGCTGTGAAAATGTGAAGTGAGCTAAGCTGTTTCAGCTTCTTGTATCTCTCTTCAATGGTTTCTGAAGTTGTACAATATCACACACTGAGTATCACATCACCTCAATAATGTCTAATTCTTAAAACATGGGTTCCTACTTTCAAGTGAGATATTGAAATTACCAGCACTATGCTATGTTTTTCTTGTTTGTTTCTTGACCTTTTTTGTAGTTGTCATAGCTTGGCCAGTATGAGCTCTTTTGTTTTGTTTCTTTGAGATTCTGTACTACTCACAGGGTGCATGACTACAGCAGTATGAGTTCGTATGTGATATTAATCACGAGGTCTGATTAGTAAGTGTTTGAGATGTTCTGAAAATCCTTTTCAGTGTTGGCATTGAGTCGTTACTGGAGACAATAAGTGAAAACTTATCTTGAGACAAATGAATGCAAAATGCTAGGATGCTATGACAGGCATGAAATCACTTCAGCCTGTGTGTTTATATGTATTAAACAGCCTAATGCAAGGGATAGAAATGATGTGCAACAAATACAGATTGAACCTGTGTGAGCCTGATCGTATACTAGAACTGCAGTGGTCAGCTCTCACTGAATACTGGCTACATCATTTCGTTGGTGCAGGCTTTGCAGTCAGTTCTGTGTATTTGCCAAAAGGTGCCAAATCATTAGACTTAATTCGTTTATTTTATTTCCTTGTCTTTGTAGGAAATTATTGTCCCTTTTCCATATTCAGAACCACACCTCAAAATCCTTTTGTAAATGTTATTAACCAGAGCAGAAGATGATTCTGCTACAATAAAAATGCTTCTATGGATTTATGCAGTAGACATGGTTAATCTCTCAATTGGAAACATGGTGGTGGTACACTGTAGGTTACTTTTTTAGTCAATATGATAGGGTCTTTCCTAGTGTACAATGAAAGAACACTGGAATATATTTTAAATGCCAGGATCTTACTCTTCTTACTTTCTAGAAAGCAGTTTTCTGCAGTCAATATTTTCAGTAATCCCTTGTACTTGGTAGGGGGTTGAGATGCTGGCAGCTCTTCTGTCATCAAATTGAGGAAATTAGAACTGTGAGGGTATTTTTGTGACTAAGATGCTGTGGTTTAATCCCAGCCAGCAACTAAGTACAATGTAGCCACTCGCTCACTCCCTCCATCTCCCCACCTGTGGGGAATGGAATTAGAAAGTTAAGGTAAACTTCATGGGTTGAGGTAAGAACAGTTTATTAATTGAAACAAAATGTGTTAATAATAATACTAAATATGCTAGTAATAGTAATGAAAAGGAGAAGGAGAGCATCTAACAGAACCCAAGAGAAATAAATGACAGAGTTGCCCACTAGCCACTTCCTGATACCAAGCCAGTCCTTGAACAGTGATAGACCCCATTCTGGGTAACTCCCCCAGTTTATGTACTGGGTGTGATGCTCTGTGGTGTGGAATATCCCTTCAGCCAGTTTGGGACATCCTGTCCTGGATACACTCTGTGCCAGCTTTCTGTGCAGCTCCTCACTAGCAGAGCATGAGACACTTCTTAGCAACAACCAGAACACTCAGTGTGTCACCAGGTTTCTCGTACTAAATCCAAAAAACCAGCTACTAAAAAGACAAGGCACTCTGTCCCAGCCCAAGCCGGCACACTTGTTCTGAAGTCGTCACAGCATTACTGTTGGTTCTGCTTCTCATGTGGATGAGAAGCACAAGATGTAGAATTTTGAATAGAATATTAATAGGTTATATTTTTAATTAGAATGTTAGAAAAATATTGCTTATTGCAGTTTTTTTCATAGACATACAGACAGACTACTGAGAAACTAAATCCAAGTCACCTTGAGAAGTAGGATAAGAGGACTTCAAGTTGTGCTCAAGTGTTAGTCTCCTGAGATAGTTTTCAGACTTGAGACCACCTTTAGAAGAGCAGTTGTGCTCCTGATTGTATGTAGTCTCTTCTTGGAGTTTGTATTCCCCCGTGATGGTTGCTGTCTGCATTTACATTGGCTTCTCCTGAGTTGGTTTTACATGAGTGTAGCCATACGGAGGAAAATCAACACAAACAGAAGAGTGATAGAGTTAACAGTACATCTGTGACTTGTGACTGTACTGGTGATTTAGCATCTTTGATGTTACTTGTAAGCCAGACATGATATTTTCAGTCTGTATTGATTTGTAGACATCAAAGCATTTTCCTGTGAGAATCTTTCTGGACTGCTTCAGAAGCTTCATAAACAGATTCTACTCACTAGTGCATTTCAGTAAGAGACCATCCGATCGTTAAAATGGGTACCTTACCAAACTTTTAAAAGACAGACTTTTGAAGTAGGTATCTCTTCTTCATCAGGTTTTCTGTACCAGGTACTCACTACTTCTCTAATGATAACGTGGTTGTTGGCTGGAAGAATGAAGATGCTAATTTTCTGAGTAATAAATTCTGATTCTCTTTTTCATGTGCTAAGGCCTGGCATTACTGTTGTGGAATAATAGTACCTTTACCACTGTATCCTAATCAGTATTTCAGAGTTTGGGTGTTGGCTGGGAGGCTTGTACAGAAATGACTGAATACGCTTCTCAAATGGAAGTAGATAGGAGAAAAAGGAATATGCTGTTACTCAGCATATGAGCAGTAATCATAATCATGGGCTTGTTTAAGTCCTGTAAACATTTCAGTGTATACTATTACATTTTAATAAGTATAATCATTTAAGTTAGATGTAGTTAAGGCAGTAAATTTTCAAAGTGTGATTTTGCAGGTTGGGGAGGGTGCATTTTTTTTGTGTGTCATGCAGACAGTCATAGGCTTTTTAAGCAGTGGGCAAAAGGTACACGTTCAGTTATCTTTAATTTTTTTCAATCGGTGTTTGCAATTAAAACTCAGTTTGGGGACTGAAGAAAAAATTTACTGAGGCATTTTGTCATAGACTTAAGCTGAAATAAGATGTGGTGTGGATATTGTTTGTTACTGGATGAATTCTGAAAGCAAGAAAATGTCTCTTAGGGAGAGAAAGCCACTGTAAGCAGTTCTGGTATGCAGGATCAGGTTGAATTATTTTATTCAGAATGTAATTAATTTTAATGCAGTTTATGCAGTAAAAAGTAAATAATTAAAGGAGCAGTTGCCCTCTCTTCAAAGTGCACTACTGTAAATGTGAGAATTCAGGAAACTTTCTTGCTCATACTCCCAGCAAGAGCATGATCTATTTGCCCATTGTGGAATGTCACTGTGTGGTTCCAGGAGTGATAAAATGCGTGAATGCTGTTTTCAGGGCGTTTTTCTTTTGAATGGAAGACAACAAAGAAATCCAAAGTATAACACTCCAACTTTGATTTAAATAGAATGAGTGAGGTAGCAGGGATTTTTGCCTTCTCTGCAGGGTCTGTAGAATCACTTCAGAGGTCATAAGTAACTGTTTGGATGTTTTTTACAAATGGCGTATGTTTTTACAAGATAACTCTTAATTATTTTTTCTAAATGTGTTATCAGTTCATGGGAACATTGCCTAATCACTGAATGACCTCCTGATTTAGGAATACATAAACTGAAAATTCATAACAAATTCTGCTAATTGCTTCCAACTTTGAAACATTAACTTTTGTAAAAGATAAAAAATAAATATATGTCATAGAAATTATTTCCTCCATTTTTTATATTTAATTCTCAATCTTTTGGTGTAACTCAAAGACTTTTTAACTGCTTTGCATCCTGTTAGTACTAAAATAAATAGAGAAGCGAATACTGCCTTGCAGTTTCATTATACTTATGGCTACTGTTGTGACAATTGCAATAAAGCTATTTCCTTCCTGTAGTTTTACTTTATAGGAAGAAATTGTGTAATGATTCCTTTAGTCTCCTGGGTTACTCATTGGATTATAGATAGAAAACTTCTGCATTTGGTTCACAATCAACCTCAAGCTCTGATCTCAATTTATTTGCATTTACTGCTGCAGAGCTTAGAGCTAAGTGAAAATACAGAATTTGCAACCTGTTCCTCAGCAGCTGGTTCATGATATTGAGGTTGAAGACGACTGCTTCATTTCTTTTTGATCAAAGCTATTTCTGTATCTGAGGAAGTCAAAACCATAGAATTGACTGGCAAAGGGAAGGTAGATTAGAAACCAAAGGGCATGCATGCAGAAGGTTATTAATAAGTGGGAGCTCTCAACAAACACAGTGTTTTAATTACAGGGATGTGGCAAGTAAGAGACTTTGATCCTGTTCATGAATGTGATCTATAAATGTATCCTGGTCATGGTGTTGGAGTGACGGGTAGGGGAAGGGGCATAATAAACTACATTAAAATGTATCCATGATGAACAGCTTCTGTAAATTCATACTGACTTAGTAACATCTGTATTTTGTGGGTATATGACATTTAGTGGAACTCTTTGCCCTTTGTATTTCAGTGACAGACGTTTGCTACAACCTGCTCAGGTATGTGACATTCTCAAAGGAGTTATACTGGTCATCTGCTACTTCATGATGCATTATGTTGACTACTCTATGATGTATCATCTGATAAGGGGACAGTCTGTCATAAAACTCTACATCATCTATAACATGCTTGAGGTAAGAATGTTGGCATCAGAGTATGAAGCATGCTTTTTTCAGACTATCTAAAATATTTTATATTACAGTATTTGTACATAGAATGTGGCACAACTGGTATTCTCACAAATCTGCACACACCTGTGATAGATAATAAGCCTAGATGCAGTGAAACAGACAGGTTTGTAAAGAGTAAGTTTTTACATACTGTTTCATAATGCCTAATTTATGAAGCTTATTAATCAGTGTCATGGCAAGAAACCTGAAAAATGGAAATGAAAGAAAGAGTATCTTATGAAATACCGGGGAGTGAATGAGATTTTGAATTCGCCTAGAAAAGTAGAAACTGTTGATTTGAAATAATGGTAAGATCCGGAGAGAGAGTAGAGAAGGAGGATAATAGAAAACACAGATTTTGGGGTTTAATTCATCAGTGTGGAAATACAGCTTTCATTGTATGCAAGGACACATGTTACTGCTTAACCTCAGTCCTGGCTAGCAGACAAAAGCCGGAGTACATAAGCAATAAAGTGAATTAATGTAGTGACACAAGCAAAGGAAATGCTGTTTTGGGAGGTAAGAGAAATTCTGGCGAAAAAAACAGTTTCTGTTTTGCTGTTAATGTAAAGGATAAGATTTTTAATTGCACTTCTATGATCAATGGTAGATCACAAAGTAAATAATGTTTTCATAGCTACCATCTTATCTCCATCCTGCAATATTGGAGCTGGTAGGAATACAGCCTCTTAAAAGGACTCAATCAGAGCTTTGTACACAAAAGTTACTATGCTAGGATTCTGAGATCCTGAATGACATATTAGTCCTTGTTTGAACATCTGTTGTACCTTTGTTTGAAGACTGCTGGAACAGGGTTACACTCTGAAAAATCTGAATATTTTGTCTGAAGGCATTTGTTCTTTCCTCATAAAACATGAAAGTATTGCATAAGAAACACATTTTGTTATACTAAGTGAAATAAATATGATACAAGCCACCTCAGTTGTTTATTCATAGGTTTTTTGTTCCCTTTGATTTTACATTTGCTGAAAAATATGTACAAATATTAAATTGGCACTGAGTTAGTATCTGGATTTTAGTTGTGTGGGGAAATACTCATCCATATGTAATTCCATACTTGATGAGAGATTATCGCTTACTAAATAAATCCATGTGCTCAAAATAGTAATTTCTCTTATTTCAAGGCTACTTCACGTAGTGCTGTACTTTCTCAGCTTTTTGTGCTTACTGCATAATTTGAAGCGATACTGCAGTATTTGCTGTGGATTGGAAGCCACGTGCCATTCTGTCTTGAATGAGGAATTGAATTACTTTTGCTGGGTTTGGCAGAACCAAAATTGTATGTTTTAACTAAGCAAGGTGCTGCATGAGTTTGTTTCTTTTAGGAAAAGGGGGAAGTCTGTTACTACTCATGGTTATTAGAAAAATGACATTGGACTTTGACTTTGGAAACAGTATTTAACTTTTGTGGTGTCTCATGAAACCCAACATGCCAAGCACAGTGCGTGTTTTTAAGGGGCTTTTTTTACCATGACAGGCTGCAGCAATATTGGCAGGAAATGTTCATAGGATCCCACTGAAAGACTTGGTTGATAGTCAGCTTCCAACACTTTGAATATTGTCTTGCTTAGATTACTTTGGTGATTTTTATTAAAAGTCTTTGCTACTGATGCAAGCAATGCTTTTTAAGGAACTGTTAATGTGCTTTTTTTAAAGCAATATGCTTTACATTTTTTCACAAGTTTTCAAATAAAGAAGATTTTTTTAGTTTAGTTAAATCGCTGAGCAACAGAGATGTTTACAATGTCCTGATGTTTTCGGCTATTGGCAAGTCCAGGGAGTATTGTCCTGGACAGATATGAGGAATGCAGAATCTTTAAATTATGTGCTGAATGCTCCCAACTGACAGGCTAAGGGGAGCATGCAGCACATTTGGCTTAAATGACACTTTTCTCTTTTAGATTCAGACCCACCGGCTCCTGCTCCTTGTGAAGCCCCAGTGTGCGTTATGCTGGTGACAGCACTCACCATGGAATTCTGCTGGAGCCTGGAGCCGGCATGTAGGGTTTAGGTAAGTCATATTTGGAAAAGCAAGCAACAATATTGTGTGGTGGGTTTTAATATTTTCTATTGTGTCAGCAAAGGACCAAGGACTGCTTAAATAGAAAGGAAAGCGAAGCCATCATTTTATCTATTAAAACCCTCACAATATTGTGAACAAAAACTTACCAAACTCTTAAGCATTCCATAACTGGTGTTACTACACCATGTCTAATCACTCAATGGGTCATCACAATGAGCAGGAACCAAATAATGCAGACAATCTCAATTTACAAAACCTAAAAGCCGAAAACAATGCCACTGTAAATATCTCTCAAACTGATGGGGTTGGGCGCTTCAGATTTATGATAATTCATCAGCTCATGGTTTTATTCATTTTATTTCATAGATGATTCCTAGAGTGCAGCACCTTGTACATTTACTTGAGGCATCCTGTAAAATTTTGCTTTAATTCAATTTCCATATTTTAGGAAACTTCATTCAATAAATATGTCTTGAATTCAAGTATGACTTTTCTCATTTCAGTATCTTTGCCTTCAAAACTCTTAATTTAAACAGTCAGGAAATTATCCTTAGTCTAGGTTTATTTGTGTTGTCCTAAAAACTGACTTTCTGTTTAGTAGGATCACTATTTGCAGGTACATTGTGCACCTGGTTCTGTATTGCTACCTGTTGATTGAACATGTCCAAAATTGGTTTTTTACAGAAAGACACTACGAGAAAATATTACTTGTCTTTCTTAAGTAGAGATAATCAGTTCTTCATTTTTAACTGTTTCCATTTGGTTGAATTAATAAGCAATGAGAGATAGGTCTTTTTTTTTAGCCAGACATGTGCCAAGTTTAATTACTGAAGTTCTGGTTTTGTTGCCCTGTGCAGCTTGGTTTTAAAATTACTGAACTGCAGTGTATAGGCAGAAAAAATGTTCTTCCGTGTAATGATTTTCCATTTTATATGTTTACTGCTGCTGAAATGTTGGGAACTGGTGGAACTCCATGTGACCTTTTTTGCTGTGGTATTAAATTACAAGTTCAAAATGGTGTCCATATGTTTTCTATCTTTAGAATTACTGCTAGAGGGATTTTTTTCTATTTGTGCATATATATTCTTCGGATTATACTTCAGGTGTTTGTTTTTTCAGCTAATTTTTCCTTTTTGGCAGACTTTCAAGTCCCTCTTAATATCTTGTTTTTGTGTTATAGTACTTTTAATTTTGAATTCTGCTTTATGCAGACATTTATATTAAGTATATACTTCAGTATATAGGAGGCAATAGAGCCAAGTCTAATTTCATTCTTTTTTGTACCGGTAAGCTAATGTTCCCTCTCATGTGAAATTCACTTTTCATTGTGGGGCGTTTTTTCCTATTAAACCCAGAGGGATGGGCAAAAACATTTAAGATAGTTTGACTCAATATACATACTGCTTTATCAAAGGCTGAGGTTTGAACTGTACTTGAATGTCTTTCAAGCAAACATCTAAGATAACAATATATGATTATTTATTACAAACACTGTTGCAAAGGGGATAGTAGGTTTGAAAGGGAAAGTAAACTGCTGAATATACAAAACGAACAACATTGTTGTGAAATCCAGAGTGAAAATGGAATAAGTAAGAGATCGAAAGTGATACATATGTGAAACTTTTTTAGATTGATCTCTGCTTTTAGAATGAACTGTTCTTGAACTGGGCATACTCAAGTGTTGGAGAGAAAGGTAGGCAGTAAAAGGCAGTAAAGTTGTTCTTGTTTAGGTGGCTGATCGTCTGATTTCTTCATTTGGACAAGATATTTTGGATGCTCTTTATTGGACAGCTACAGAACCTAAGGAAAGAAAAAGAGCTCACATAGGTGTGATTCCTCACTTCTTCATGGCAGTGCTGTATGTCTGTATCCTTTTTCTTCGATAAATTACAACATTTTCCGAGTTAAATTATGGAGTAATTTCTCTGCATTATTTTATTTTAATACATTTGAAAAATTGATAGTATTCCTAAATCAGTGTTCCTTTACTTGAAAAGTAAGATTGCCAGTACCACCTGCTTTAAAAAAAAAAAGCCCTTCATAATAGTGTACCTATAGTAAAATGAAAAACGATAGTTGAGTAGTTCATGGAAAATTTTATTTCTGATTTGTATTTGAGTATTTTGGATCACAGGGCGTTGAAGATAGTGGGGTTTTGTTATTTAGTGGAATGTTAAGTGCATCTAGCTTGAACATATTTTCTTAAAATGAAGGAATAAACTCATGCATATTCAGGATGCAAATGTTCTTAGTGTGAAATAACGTTACAGTGAATTGATGAATGTAAAGAGATATCATAGTCTAGTAGTTTTGGTGATGAATTTAGAATTACAATTTTTCCCTATTTTCTCTGTAATCTTTAGGCTAATTCTGAATCTTTACCTCAGGTTTTTTCTTCAGATTGTGTTGATGTTTTTCATTACTAATGTCATTGGGTTCTTTAAGAACAAGAAAAATTAGCATCATTATTACATTCTACAAAGCATTGTGGGTATGTTAAATGCATGTAAGTATTGTTTTGCTCTAAGTCTGGTTTACAGGGATATGGAACCTTTCCTGTTAAACTTCGAAAGCAAAATAGGAAATTTGAGGTTCAGTGCTCTTCAGTACTGTTGTACATAAAAATTATTTCAAATATGCTTCCTTAATCCTGCTATGCAGTCCTGCATGCAATTCTTATTATGGTTCAAGCAACAACCCTGAATGTGGCCTTCAACTCCCACAATAAATCACTGCTTACCATCATGATGTCCAATAATGTAAGTATGTAGCTTTATTATATAGCTACCTGAATTTGTTTCAGAATCCTTTGTCTTTGTGTATCATATCTTAAATATTAATATTTTAAAATAACATTTTGTTTATAATATTGTTTGTTTATATCAGTTTTTTATCAGTAAAGACTAACTAACTGTTTCTAAAAATTGCAGTTTGTCGAAATAAAAGGAAGTGTTTTCAAGAAGTTTGAGAAGAACAATCTTTTTCAAATGTCAAATAGCGGTATGTATAGCAGTGCTGATCAGGAGAAAATGTGAAGTGAGAGGCTGTTTATTTAATTTATTAATGTATTTAATGAATTTAATGTATTAAATATTGTTCTTACTATAATTACTTTACCTTGGTGAATTTGAGTGTTCTGACTTGCATTCCTCCTCGCCCCTTTTGTTGTTTGCTTCAGTAGGATGAAACTGAGATCCACTTCAAGGAATACTGTTACTCCTTTTAGGGGCAGCATTTTATTTGAGGTGCTAAAACAGCCTACTGGCTTAGTGCTGAAATACCCATGCTTCCAAGTGATCAAGTCTTCTGCTTTCAAAACATTGACTTCATAGTATGCTGTATTGACAATGATCTCAGAATACATGTTCTTGGGTGTCTGTGAGGGTGGATCTTGAAATACCTCCCCCCAACCCTAAACAAACAAGCAAAAAACCCCCCCAAACAAATAAAATCCCAAAGAAACAAAAATCCAGTGTAACGAAGTAGCTGATATATGAGGGAAATATCAGAGGCGACTCTGATTTTTTTATATGCTCTCAAGATAATAGTAGAGGGTACTTAGGAAACATGCTTCTGGCACTTCTTAACTGTGTCGCTGCTTAGGATGAATTTTGGGAACTTGTACTCAGTGCGTCTCATGAGACAGAGCTGTTCAGCTGTGCTTTGATGGGGATTCTTTCTAATACTGGTATCAACTAATTGAAATATTTATTGAATTCTTGATTTCAAAGCCAGTAGGAGTGATTGCACTTTGAGGTTATGCTAGAGCTTCTTTGCCTGTACTAGTTAATAGAATCTTAGAATGGCCTCAGCTGGAAGGGACCTCAAAGGTCACCTCATTCCAACCCTCCTGCCAGGGTCAGGGACATCTTCCACTATCCCGGGTTGCTCAGGCTTCCATCCACCCTGGCCTTGAACTGCCAGGGACGGGGCATCCACAGCTTCTCTGGGCAACCTGTGCCAGTGCCTCAACACAGTGAACACCCTCACAGTGAAGAATTTCTTCAGTATATCTGATTTGATTTCCACACTTTTATTTATACAGATAAGCAAAGAAAATAGAATTTTTTTTTCATTCCACCTTAATAGTTTTTAAACCAGTTAACTCAAATGGGCAATAAGCTAAAAAAATAAAATAGCTTATTTAAAAACAGATTATTCATATTTCCCTATCAAGAGTTAAATTTTCAACAGTCTTACATCAGGTTTTGAGTTCTGACTATTGATATGACTTTTTTCTAATTCATCTGCAAACTGCAATATTACGTGCAAATGTTTTGTAATTCTTTTGGATGAAAGACTGTTTACATAAAACCTTAAATATATCACGGAAAATTATATAACAGGAAATTAACACTAAATTTGAAGCTACCTCATAGATGCTCTTAAATGCCCCCCAAAAAGATCTTCCCAGCTGTGTTGATAATATGTTTATTCTATGGTAATAGTAGTATCTTTGGTTCCAAGATTTAATTACTTATATTTTTAAAATCAGAGTTATTTAATTTTGCAGTGAGAATGCTGAAAGTGAAATTTACTTAAATATTGTCAGAAAACCTAGATAAAGTTTCTTATTAATGCAGAAACAACTATGTAGCTAGCTCTGTTACCTAAAGGTGAGGCCTCTTCCATGTTGAAATAAAGAAGGGACCAATATTAGAAATTGCTAGTAATTTCCTCCATAAAAAGGGAAGGATATCAATATTTTATTGCGGGACATTATTATTGAAGACCCATAATAGCAGTATCAGGTCACCCTTTATCAGTTGGTGGAAAAAGTATTGCCATTCATGATACAGTGTGGGGATGGAAGCAGTGAGTACCTACATAGAAGAGTGCACAAAACCAGCTAATTTATTCCTTTCAAACAGATAACTTTTCCTGGAACACTTTTCAGTAGGGTTATAAATAGAAGGGTTTTTCTTCTCAGAGATAAGTAACAGACAGGTTTTTAGTAGACATTTTCACCTCTTCTGAACTTGAACAGATTTACTGCATCACAGCTTCAGTAAGGATGGAACGGTATTGTTTCAGTTCATGTATTCTGATCACTTTGGTATCCTTTAAATGTTTTATTTCATGTAGCTGAAATGATGGTGCATCTTGTGTTGGCATGCTATGCCAATGCTTTATCCTGCCCTAGAACTGAGGCTGGTCTGGTCCTGTCAGCTGGGCTTCCAGTTAGTCTTTGGAGTGTCTTGTGTGTCCTAGAACACAATGTGCTTAAACTGCGTGCCTGGACTGAACTAAACTTCTGAAAGAAAACACTAAATCTAAGCACTCCCATATATTTCCCACCTTTCTCAGTTTCTTCCCATAGTTTTGAGATCTGCAGTCGGCTGTAGGGCACTGACGGCAGCAGTAGCTGATTAAGCTTGGACACACTGAATGGATTCCCCTTGCCCCGCCTTTTCTGGGGCTTAGCTCAAAATATTACTGTTGTCAAACAAGTTTTCAATTCAATGTAAAGGTACTTATTAGTACACTGTAGTTAAATATAGTAATTCTTGAGGGGAATAATATGTATCTCACAGGGGCATCTGAGGAATTTCTCATGAATAGGTGAAACTCCCTTCTTATTTAACATGTTAATCAAAAGAAAAACATGATGTAGCAGAAAAGACAAGCAATGACCACAAGAGTAGGTATTGTGCTCAAGAGAAGTTACTACAACTAGAATTCGAAACCAAGTGGTCTTGTGAATAAAAGTGTGAAAACAGAAATGAACTGTCCAAGCTGTGCTTTCTAAGACATGTCCTGTATCACACATTGAAATACCTTGCAGAGCCCTGCCTGACTCAAGCGTCTATGTAGTAAAATAGGATAGGAGGTGCCACCAAGCTACCAGTTTAGATGTGAAAATTGTAAAATCATTTTCATTTGTCATCGTGCTCAGCACCAGTTGGTGGATAGCAAGCTAATGTGTGGCTGTACTATTTTTCCCAGTATTTACTTTTCCGGACTTAATGTCAGTGGAGTCAGTGATCCTTCTCACCTTTGTAAGGCCGTTTAAAATTCTGCTGTAACAGCAAATTCATTAAAACTTCAAGACTAAAATAACTGTGACTCATTTACATAAAAATTAATTGAACAGGACATGAGATACATATTAGTTAATTGTTAGGTAATAAAACTAAACCTGTTACCTTTTAAGGGTGAGTCAACAAAGACCTTGGGGCTTGTACAGCTGCTTGAGACCATGCTGCTTCTGCAGCAAAACTACTTTTGCATTGTCACCCTGACTTTTACAAGGAAATTTATGTACACCCAGGCACTGGGTGACACTGTGACCACTGGAAAACACTTCTATACAAAAGAAAATAAAACCTTTATTTGTTGTATCAGGAAGAAATACTTCCCTAAATTTAAATAGTATATTCTCTTTTTGAAATAGTTATCTGTAAACTAATTTTGTAGGGTCAGGATTAGAGAACAAGGAGACCAAATTATAAAGAGAAGCTCTTTCATCATTGTTGAAAGCCCAGCATGCTGCCTTCCTTTATGCTTTTAAATGTCTTATTTTAATTTCAAGCTGTGCTCTAAATTAATTTTTTTTCACAAAACTCAATTGTACTTCATACAAAGAAGTACGTTAGATTTAGTGCATTAGGTTATTTGCTTCAGTTGGTTGTTAGGCGTGACTCTTCCTCATGTTTTAAATCTCTTGTCTCAAAAATTTAATATGTTTATTCTGAAGTTTTAGGAACTTCAGTTTTCTTCTTTATAATTCTGTACTTTTTTTCTCCTCTGTTCTTTCTTCTATGTTTCCAATTTATCAGTCTCTCAGTAACTTTGATCACAATATTGAATAGCCTTTATTTTTATCTCTGGTCTTGGAAATTCAAACTGCTTTCTCATGTGGCTTTAAGCTTTTTTTAATACCATTGTTTTAATCCGTTTGTTAATTTTAAGGATGAGGGATTTGGGGGCAAGGCTCTGCTTAAGATTGGTGCGTCCTTGATGATTCCTTGTTCAGTCTTTGATCCTTTCTTGTGTTCTGGTCACTTGTTACGAGGTAGTTGGCACTACAGCTATTTAGGAGTTACTGAGATGTAAACCAAAAGATCTTGTTTCACTTATTACATGCTACAGTTTATAACCAGCTTTTGATCTAAACATATAAACAGTGGGATTAACATGATAAAAATTATTTTTTTCCTTTCCTCACTCAGGATTCCTGCATACTGTGTCAGGGAATCTGGAAGGAAATAGCTAGGTGTTCTAAGGACTATTTGCCCCACTTCAGGATCTCTGTTCCTGGGATCGCACTGCTTCTTTTAGTTACTACTGCAAAGCACCTAAGATCTTCAGGGTTCAGTAGGTGGTTGTTTGAGATATTGGCTAATTAATTACACTGTTCCATACTAGGTGCAGTGCCGTGCCAGGAATCTTTATTTCCAGTAACATTTGTTTTCATGTCTTTTACATGCCTTCTAAAAGCAATGATACCCTCTGACGCACTGGAAATTAATTGCTGGGTATGTGTTGCTATTTTTCGGAAGGATTTATGGGACGGCAGAATTTGTTATTAATATGGGCATAGAATTCTATTAAAATTGGAAAGGCAGAGTTCATGTAAGTGGAGCAAAAGTATTTAAAATCTGATTTGGCTGTGTGCAACCCTTTTTTGCGGCTTTACACAACCAAGAGAAAAAAAATTGTATCTTGCTTTTTTTTCCTTTATTGCATTTATGGCAGAATGTGCATTACATGTCTTTGAAAGAAATGTTTACCGCCTCTATTCAAATGACAACCATTATAGCTACACATGACTTACCTCAATGGAACAGGTTGCATTGTGGCTAGTTTTTGATATGTGACCACTAAGTTCTGATGTGCCAAGTCTTGGAATGTCTGATTCTTCCTTTCTCTTTTCACAATACTGAAATACATACTTTAAAGGCAGTTGAAAAGATTTAATCATATCTAGTCACTTGCACCACTAGAGGATGCATAGAAGCACAAGCAAATACAGTGTCATCTTTCAAAATAATCTGAAATGTGTATGGGCAGTATGTAGTATGATGTGTGTCAGGCTTCAGGGCCAGCCCTGGTAAGAATTCAGCTTCAGCATGGCATTGGAATGCAGTCCATCAGTCATTGAATGGCCTGGGTTGAAAGCAACTTAAAAAATCATCTACAGTTCCAACACTTCTGCCATAGGCAGAAGTGATCTTTTACTAGACCAGGTTACTCAGAGCTCTATCCAGCCTGGCCTTGAACACCTACAGGGATGGGGCACCCACAGCTTCTCTGGGCAACCTGTGCCAGGGCCTCACCACCCTCACAGTAAAGAATTTCTTCCTAATGTCTAGTCTAAACCTACTCTCTTTCAGTTTGAAGCTGTTCACCCTTGTCCTGTCACTATGTGCCCTTGTAAAAAGCCCCTCTCCATCTTTTCAGTAGGCTCCTTTTGGGTACTGGAAGTCCACAATGAGGTCACCCCGAAACTTTCTCTTTTCCAGGCTGAACAATCCCAATTCTCTCAGCCTTTTCTCATAGGAAAGGTGTTCCATCCTGATCATCTTTGTGGCCTCCTCTGGACTTACTCCAACAAGTCCCTGTCCTTCCTGTGTTGGGGACCCCAGAGCTGGATGCAGCACTTCAGGTGGGGTCTCACTGGAGTGGAGCAGAGGGGCAGAATCCCCTCCCTTGCCCTGGTGCCCACGGGGCTCTGGATGCAGCCCAGGACACGTTTAGCTCTCTGGGCTGTGAGCACACGTTGTCAGCTCATGCCCAGCCAGAATCCCCAAGTCCTTCTCAACAGAGCTGTTCCTGATCTGTTCATCCCCAGCCTGTGTTGATACCTGGTTGCACTTGGTCTTATTACACCTCTTGAGATTCCCATGGGTCCACTTCTTGAGCGTGTCCAGGTCCTTCTGAATGACATCCCACCCTTCTGGTGTGGCAAGCTCAGCACTCAGTCATCTGCAAATTTGCTGAGGGTGAACTCAATTCCTTCATCTATGTTGTTAATGAAGATATCAAGTAACACTGGTCCCAATATGGACCTCTGAGGGGCCACACCTGTCACTGATGTCTATTCGGACTTCATGCATGATATGTCATCAGCACTATGCATGGTATGCGCTGACAAGAGACTGGTCAAGGGGATAAGTATATCTGAATTAGTGTTAGATGTCAAGTTTTTAACATTTAGCATCCTGAACAATGAGAAAGTAAGCTTCTTAATCATTTGCTTGTGCAGGTAGCTGAAGACCATTTAAAATGTCATTGGTCTGTCATTTTGGCTCTCATTTAACCCTGTCTTATAATAGCAAGGGTTATTTAGGCTATACAGTATCCTAACAGAAAAACAGTTATGTGATATGCTTATCATCTATACTTGTTGGAATACATGCAAAACAGTTGGAATGGCTTATATCAATGTTCTTAAGGATTGTGACAATGGAGAACTAAAAGAGATAACTTTTTCTTTCCACTTCATTCTTTGTTATGCTGAACCAGAATAGAGTTAATTCCTCCTGATAGTAGCTGTGCTCTCTGTAACTGAACACTAATGCTGGTGATTTGTCGCTGTTTTGCCAAATTCACAAATATAGTGATATACTTTGCCTTTGTTGTTTTTAGGAGCATGAGCAAGTGCAACTCTAGGGATGTAGCTTCACTTGTCCTATAGTTTACATCTTCTAAGTGGGAAAACATGGTACAGAAAACTGCCCACACCTGTTCAAAAAAAACCCCAAATGTACATATACAACATCAATTAAGCTCCTAATAAATGATTAAACATTGTTGGTACATATTTTGTATTGGGAAATTTTAATTGGTATTTAGGACTGATTACCAGTGGTTGTTTTGGATATCCTGAAGCCTTTTTTGTCCTTGTCCATGAGGGTGAGAAATGAAAAGAATTTTGAATTGTTTGAGTTTACTGTAGAAGCTGCTGTAAAGTGCCCTGTCTCCCTTGCATCTCTGACAGTTGATGAGAGGGATGAGGATGAAGAGCAGCAGCCACAGTCATGCCTCTCACTCCTAACAGCCTTGAACAGCTGTGGCAGCAGAGATAACAGATTAGAAGGGAGGCCTCTGAGAATGGGAAAAATAAGCAGAGGGGGAAAATAGGTATCAGCCTGTCACCCAGTCTCAGAAATTAGTGGAAGAAAAATTGGTGTTATTACAGCATTTATAAGAGGAAATTTAAAGCCCAAAGTGTCCCTTCTCAATTTAATCCTGTTGACTGATGAGCTGACATATACCAAGCAGGTAATAAATGTCTGGAGGATTAGCTTGAGACATGCTTTAATGTTAGGCCTCAGGGTCCTTGCTTCCCACTTGAGAATATCTGTACAGGCCTCCCTGGGACCTGAAGAACTGAAGATGAGATCTGTGTTTCTTATGCATTGCTGACCAATGATGTGTCATGGCAGTGTGGAAGTATGTGATGTGGGAAATAGAAGATAATTTTGAAATTCTGGGCAAAAGTCTGAAAACTCAGTGATTATTTCCAAGTCACTAATGGGCATGATAAAGAATATAGATCAATGAGTGCTTGACTGCATTTTCATGCGTTTGTGACAGTGTCAAGTGATATCTTGTAACTAGGTGTTTCAGACAATACTATGTTCTGGTCATTTGGGCAGTATTTTGTGAATTCAGAAGCATAGAAGAATGTACTTAACTTGTTGGAGTGTTATTGGCAGGAAATCAAGAAATTATGTTTGGGTTTTGCCTATGTCCTTTTTCTGCTTTAAATTTATTGTACTAAAAGATTTCCTTTTTCTCCCTCCCCCCCATATATATGCCATTCATTCTATTTTGAAAGCTTGTGTTCCTCTGTCCCTTCCCGAACCCATACTGACAGATGAATTTATATTCCCTAAGGTGTGCCTTTTTATATTGTGCGTGAAATCTCATTCTTCTTGTATCCTGTGTGCTTTTTCTTTCCTTCTTCTGGAGGATTTCTTCTTTTCTTTTTGCTCCATTTTTTCGGACTTGCCAGTATTTCCAAAGTTCTATTCTAAAATGAGAGATATTATTATACTATAGTAAGTGCAGCCATGAACATTGTTGTTGGCCTGTAGTCAGTCAGAGATGATGGAAACTGTTGACACAAAGTCAAATATTTTTTTGCTAGCTTAATCCTTGTGTGTTCTTCTGAACATTTCTATTTCAGGTTTCCCAAAACCAGTAGGTAGAACCCCACAAAATATTGGAGGTGCTTAAGAAAACGAACCCTTTGGATTTGGAGGGCTGGCAAAGAAGTTATTTTTGTGGTCATTGACAGGTGTAACAAGCAATAACAGTGTCTTCACAGATTTTCTTAATAGCTTGGTCTTCTAAAAAGACTTCTCTGGACTTGCTAAATTGTGATGGTAGTATGTTTTAGGCTTTACTCTGTTTTTCAGTAATACAGTTTCAGGAAGGTGTTTTATAATAAGCTAAAAAATGTGATGCTTCCTGAAGCAAGCTGTATGTGTCATCTCTGGAGACAGGACACCAAAGTAGAAAAAAAGACTGCCTTGTCTGGGAGGCAAGTCATAGGACTTTGTCCCTAATCAGACTGCTTTTGTGTTACAGTGCTTACGGTTTTGACAACTGTGCTGATACATCCTGCTGTTCTCTTAAATCCAGTTAAATAATTTGTGGAAAATATTATCTAATTCAAGAATTAATATATGCTAGAACCTCAGAATGAATAGATACCTGTGTATGCAAATAAATGTTTCTTTAGGGTTGACAGGTTTTGGTTTTTTTAAATCCAGATATAAAGGAGAGGTTCACCAATTATGTGCTGCTACTAATCGTATGTCTAAGAAATATGGAACAGTTCTCATGGAATCCGGGTGAGTAAACTAGAAGAAAAATTCCTGTGCTATCAACAGCTGTATCTCTTGCTTCTTCCCTCAATCTGAAAGATAAGGGTAATAAAGACATTTAATTGACAAATTAATTTTGTTGAATATCTTAGATGCTCATTTTTCTGTTTCTGGTATTCTTTTCAGAATGAATGTGTTCTTTCTCCTAGAAATATGTATTGTTATGCTATAAACATGTATAGTTATATTTGAAGCAGTGTGTGGAACAATTTCTCCCCTTTCCTTTCCTTTCCTTGGAGTACACTGTGAGTGAAGGATCCCCTAAAAAATGTTATTTTGGGAGGTTAGTGAGATTGAAATGTGATAAAGATTATGTTAAAATTTTAAATAATAATTTAATATTGCTTATACTTAAGATTTTAATGACATACTTAATAAATATGGTGTAAAATGCTGATTTTATTAAAACATTGTTTTAATAATTTGGACCCCTGATCTGTGTGATGTATTTCACCTAAATCTTACCAGTCAACCTAAATTTTACCTTAAGCTTCTAAAATTGCAGATGCTTACACACTGAACACGGAGTATCTAGTACTTACAAGGGTTGTCCTCCTACTAGAGGTAAAGGTTGATAAAGTGTGGAGTTTAGAACCTGATCCTAACTGTGGTGTGATTGTACAGTACTGGTAAGTTTTTAGGACAGTGATAGAATAAGCAAGACCTTGCACACTGTGTGCTCAGTGATGATGTAAACTTAGACTCTTCAGGCTCGTGAGGATTTTTCATTGTTGAACAGTAGTGTTACAATTTTTTTTGTATACTGACACTAAATTAAATGGCCTAACTTGTTTCTTCACAATCTTCAGATCATCTTTGGGTGTTATTCCCGGATGTTTGCATGGTGGTTGCTTCAGAAATTGCAGTGGATATTGTGAAACATGCCTTTATAACAAAATTCAATGACATCACAGCAGATGTAGGTATCCTGTTTGGAATGCTATTTTAAATTGTATTTAATTTTGCTAATATTTCTTTAAATATTAAAATTTATTCCAGTGCAGAAAACATAAAAATTGGTTTTTTCATATATACAATATGGCTTGGGAAAGCTTGCTAGTTTTCTGATACAATATACTTCTGAGGATCTTTTTAATATGGAACTAACACCTCTGCTTCTAAATTAGTAGTTCCAGATCCATAAATTATTGCAAGTGTTGTATAACAGCTCACGTAATAGTGACAATTCAAATTACTGGCAGATCATTTTGTGAAGTGATCATTAGTTAAATTGACAGAAGGTTACTTATTCTGCAGTCTAGACAGAGCTTGTACCCTTTCCTAAAAAATGGATTGTAGGTTAAAATTCAGGCTTTTGGAAAAACAGATCTTGTTAGGCTGCTTTAACTCTTCTTGCATGTGTGTTAAAACTGGAATCTGAAATCAGAGATTTTTTTTTCCCAATTGTCCCTGGAGCACTAATATGAAGTAGGTTATGTTAGTTTCCCGCTCCTGAAATTTCTTGGGCCGCATATATTATCCAGTCCTTCTTGTAAAGCAGTAGATGAGGTTGCTTTTTGTGTGTTGCAGCATGATTACATTGGCCATTTGTGTTCCACACTAGGTGAATTCTAACACGCTGGATAAATTTGTGAAGATATGAGTTAGTGTCTTTTCACTATGAAAGCCACTTTTCAGGAGATGAGATCAGAACTTGTGAAGTGCTGTCTTTTTCAGTATCTCTAAAGTAACTGCATTGTGCGGTGTAGAAACAAGTGTAATAGATGCGCTTAATAAGCTCCCTTATGCCAGAGGCATTTATGCATGCCCTACTTTCGTACAGAGAGTGGAAAAGAGCAGTAATGAAGTCATGGTAGCCAAAACTGTAGCATGCTCCAGAGTGCTGAAACAGCTGGAGCATGGGAGTAGTGACTGGCAATTTTACAAGGTTTATTTAGTAAACTTTGTCGGGTGTGTGTATGAAGTTCTAAAGATTTATGGATGCTAGGTCAGACTTTTTTCAGAATTTTTAACACCTGCAGTGCAAGTTGTCCTATCACTTATCCTTAAAATAGATGCTTTTCTTTCTGAATATGCTGAACTTTTTTAAAGAAAAGGAAAATATTTGTCTTTGGATGCAATTTGCTTTTTTCATAGAATTGCTGGTTTAGTATATAAGAAAGCTCTCTCATTTGTTTAATTTGATGCCAGGGCAGTTTTCATGTAGCTTAAAGGCAAATATGAACTATGGGAAGAAAAAACTAATTGTGATTAATGTGATTTCTGTTCTTTTGAGTTTCTGATGAGCCTGAAATTCAGTAACTTTATGAGGTCTTTTTCAATTCCAAAAATATAACATAGTGTTGTTTGTTGGTGTATATATATATATATACACACACACATATATATATATATATGCAAATCATTGCAGAAATAGAGGCTCATCTCTTGAAGGGTGCAGTTAGACCTCAGAAATACTGGCTTTGACTCCTTTAGCAAATGCATAAGTTTATAATATTTTATGAAATATTAATATATGTGTTGCTTTTATAAAGTGTGATAACAAATTAATCACACATATGATGTGCTGGATTTTTTCCAGGTCTACAGTGAATACAGAGCCAGTCTTGCATTTGACCTTGTTAGCAGTCGACAGAAAAATGTAAGCCCGAAAATAAAAGGCACTTTCCTGTATTAACTAACACAATTGTTATGGGGGGTTATTGGAGCAAACACTTAAAGAAATACATACAGTGCTTCTACACTTCTGCAGTGCTGAAACTCTGCTTTCTTCAATAATAGATAACAAGAATATTTCTTTGTGATTTATATTACTTTTATCCAGTTGTTCAGGCCAGTTTGAGCTTTATTTAATATACTGCTGAGAAGTCTCTTCCAAATACACTTACAGTAAGGGGATAGTTGTAACATTTTTGAGGTGCATGGGAAGTAAATAAACTTAAGGTAATTTAAGGTTACTGTTCTTTTCATGATACTTTAACTGTGTTAGGTTAAAATGCAGTATTCATCCAGAATTTATATTTCTTTATGGGCAGAGTGCACAGATGTATAGAGATGTTTGCAGTATGCATTTTACTGTCATGGCATGGGTATTTATAGAACACACAGACCACTTGTGTTTTTCATTTTTTGGAAAGCTGTTTACAGCACACCTTCCTGGATGAGGACTCGATAGGATTCACTTTTTAACATTTCACTCATCAGTGCCTTAGATGTGTGCTCTAACTATTAAATGAACATTATTACAATAATTTCTGTAGTTCCCTTGGGCATGTTTCTTGGGCTGTTGTGAGGAATGCAGTAGTTAAAGAAGCTAGACACCTTCAGTTACAAATAATTAATAGTAATTTCTTAATCATTAAAAACCCCAGTTTATTAGTTTTGTAAACTCCATTACTTTTTCTAAGGATCCCCTGTGGGAAATAAAGTAGCATCATTTAGGCACTAACTTTGGTGTGATGTTCAGTACAGCAGGCAAGCTGTCATGCAAAGCAGTTGTGTTTTGAGTTCAAATGTAAAAACATTTTCAAAATAATTTTAACAGTTATCTTAAGGCTAATTATAGATGTTTGTAGAATGATTTAAAATTGCTAGTGTGGTGGATAATTGTTCCTTTATCCCTGTAACAGTTTTTTCTGTAGAGTATTTGAGGATCAGTCAAATTAATACGAAAATGTCTCTAAGCTGGTAATAGTGTACAGACGAAATATAGCGCCTTTGGATTCAGTGTCCTAATTGCTGTCCATTTAGAGATTTGTATTATACTCCAGGTCTTCTTGATTTAGAGCACTGAAGCTAATCTTACTGGTCATGGTAGTATTACATTTTTGTCTGAGAGTGCAGCTATCTCCATTTGAATTCCAAAATGTGAATAGGTACACTTTATACCAGTATAGTGTTTGTTAACAGAGCTTTACTCTTATCTGGAGGGTGTGCCAAGCTGAAATAAGCTCATTCCTTTGCATAATTAGTTCATTATTCTTCTTCTTCTTCTCCTAGGCATATACAGATTATAGTGATTCAGTTTCCAGAAGAATGGGTTTCATTCCTCTTCCACTGGCTGTTTTAGTAAGTTGTATCTTTCCTATCAGTTTTCTGTCAATAAGATCTCACTTTGAGAATGTGTCCCTCTGAGATAGCTGGCTGGATGTTTGGAGGATGAAATTATCAGCTTAAGTAACTGAAATGATGCTGAAAAGTTGAGTTAGCATTCAGTATAACCTATATCACATACTACTTGTGACTTCACAAATGCATTACTGTTTCTCAGCCTTTCATAGAAAATCAAACATATACTAATTTGTAGAATTTGTGAGAACTTGAATTGTACCAGTGGAATTAAGCTACATCTGTGTTTACTAAGCATACATTCCTTTTGGCAGTTATCCTATTCATTCATTTGGAATAATCAAAGCAGCTGGTTGCCAGAAGGTTAGCAGTAGTGCAGCAGTTTATGTAGGTTTTTCATAGGAGTCCTTGTGGCTGTCACTGTAATGGCACGCTTAATGACTCAATATTCTTTTATATGGGGCACTGAGCTCCTGAGCTTTTGTTGAGAACATCACTCTGAAATGGTTGACTCTGTTACACATACATGCTGCTATAAAATGAATTACTTCATTATGGAGCTTTGTCCACATGCTGTCCTGAATTAACTATTGCAGAATGTTTTCTTTAAATAGCTGCTCTGACTTTCCCCATACACACATGTAGACAAGCAGTAATTATCATAATGCTGGGGATCTGTACTTGCTTTGTCCGCAAATTTGCTGATTCATAAGTTTCATGGAAGAGTATCAATATGAATCAACTTAAATGTAATGTTCTCCCATAGACATGGGAAAAATACTATTGACAGGATTTGCGTAAACCACTAAAGTAAAACTGAGATTTCAGGATGCATTTGTTAGTGAAACTCGGGAGTCATTTGCCTAGTCCACAAAGCAATTTTGTAATCATAAGTTCAGCATAGTGGGTAACACTGATTCTGTTTTGTGTTACATCTCTTGACATTTTCTTCAAAATTTGTTAACTGTCCTTCTAGCCCTTGAATTTTGGAGGTTTTTTCCACTTCTTATTTTATTTGAAAGTCATTGTTAAGGAAACATTGTCAGACTCTGGTTTTGGCAAAGTTGCAACTAAGTGCTAGTATAATACTTATTCAAATAAAAATCTGGAATAGTTAGTACTACTTAGGGGAACATTAGACTGAATTTCTGTTAATGTAAATGTTTCTACTTTTTCTTGAATTTACCAAATAAGAAATATCTGTTACAATGTTCTGTTAATAACTGTGTGCTAAGTTTTAACTTTTATTCTTAAAACAGCTCATCAGAGTCGTAACAAGCTCAATAAAAGTACAAGGAGTCTTAGCTTATGTTTGTGTTGTGCTGTTCTACTGTGGGTAAGTAAATCCACACAATTGAAAAATATTCACCATTATTCGATTACATAATCGTAAACTGAGAATGCAGGTTTGTCCCTAAGTACTGTGACTACATTGGGGGATTACAGCCCTCAAAAAGTAATTTCAGTAATGGAAATAACTGATTGCAAAAGGTCTGAGAGAATCTGAGAGATAAACACTGTAATTCTGTGTAGATAGGGAAATCGAATTCTAAGGAATGAAGTTTTCTGTAAAAAGACCAAAAGATTCAATAAGCCAACAAAAATAAGCAGTTGAAGTGCTCTGAGCAGATCATGAATTCTCTCAGATAGTTAAATGCAAGGTTTACTTTGGTTTAGGAAACTGCTGTTGAAAAAAAGAAAAAGTAAATGCAAGGCTCACCTTTCCTGGGAAGGGTGGGGTCAGTTAGTAATCTTAGTTAAGAAATATAATGTTCTGTGGCAGTTTGTTTTCCATAACCGATGATGTACAAGTATCCCTTCAGTATCCCTTCACGGCCAAGTCAGTTTATACTTGTGTTACCTTAACTTCTCACCAGTTGATAGGTACTTCTGAGACATGCATAACTGTACTTTACATCCAATTTAGTTTGCCTGTCTTGAGGCACTTGCTGTGTATTATCTGGGGATGGCCACTTTCTAGGAAAGCTGTATACTGCACTGTCATTGTTGTCTCTCAGTACTGATGCACAGTGGCATCATCCCAAAATTGATCATGAACAATTAAGTGTTTCAAGTTGCTGACAGAAAAAGAACCTGCCTGCCGTATTCTTGGAGTATCTCTTCCAGTGTCCTTCCAAGTTGTATTTTAAATGAAGGCAGCAAGGCTTGGGAAGCATAAAACTTCGGAGGCAGGTTCAGCAGGAAGACAGGAGACTATGCGGGAAGAGAGGAGACTGTTGTTGTACAATAGCTTATGAAAAGAACAGGATTACTACACAGTCTTTATTAATAGGTGGACTCTTATTTCTAATCTGACCCTGATCTGCAAAAAATAGAGCTTGATCAGATGTGTTTTGCCTACATCAGTGTAGGAATACGTCTGTTTAGTGTCAGGTAACTAAGGCTTTGAGATACTGCATGTAGGCCAAATACTAGCCACATTCGTCTGCACCATACTTTGATTTCTTCCCCAGCATACTACATGCTGTGCCCATGTTCTCCCTAAAGCCAGCTTTGTATAATTCAAAGCACTCTCCCCTGATCGTCATATTCAAGCTGTGGGATACCAAGGTCAGCACTCTCATCCTACTCAGTGGTTTTTCTTTTTCCCAATACATGTAATATTTTCCTACCTCTACCATTCCACTGCTGCAGCCCAGCCCTGGACTTTTCACTGTCTCTGTGGCTTGGAGAATGGAGGACAGAAAGAAGTAATGTGATTAACATGAAATATTAAATGCTGCTCTTTAAAGGCACAGGTCACAAAAGTAAATACATTTTGGTCTGTTTTGTCCTTATTGAAAAGTGAGAACAGATTTTTACTTCTCCTGTGATCTGACTTGGAGCTGGCTCACCTCTTGCATCTTTCAAGTAATTCATGTTTGGAACATAAATTTCAGCTTTTTATCAGATGTGAGACTATATGTAGAATATATACATAATAGCATAGATATGTGAGAAATGACATGATAAAATCTGAAGCAGTTAACTGGGCAAAGAATTGAGCCTATACTATGGATGAATTAATTTTGTATTGATAATTAACAACTGTATTTAAACCTTAATTGTAGTTAAAGAGTCTTGCCAGAAAAACCCTTGAGTTTTGTTTTTCTAGAATTTTGAACCAACTGCAAAATTACATCATTATTAGAAATCTGAGCCTGGGGTAGGCTGGCAGAAAAGAATAAAAGAGAATTGCTAGAAACGCTTGTATAATTTTCCATGAGAAGCTGGAACTGATACAGTGAAGTGGTAATTTATGGCCTTTTCAACTTCTGATCTCATTAAATCAGAGTCAAACTATGCTGTAGAAACCTACTGTCTCAGAACAAAAACATGTTACATAAGAAGCATAAGAAAAACACCTCTAAAACATTAAAAATGAAGAAGAGCTGCTCAACTCTGAAATTAAATCTGTCCCAATAATCTAATAAAATTGTAGAGAAGCACAGCTTTCAACCTGTATAAAATGGTATCTTCTTTGTGGCTGCTTGGATACTAAAATGTCACTTTCTTCTCAGTACTGAAAGTGGTGTGCTCTGCTCATTCTTCCATCTCTCTGTTGAAATGGAATAAAAAAAAATATATGTTTTCCCTCAAAAGTGCGGTGTAGTTTGTTTTTCTGTTTGACAAGTTCTGCTTATATTTGCACAGTGGGATATTGGGGAGCCAGTGCTGCTGGAGTGTGCTTGGGTCACTTTGTGATTAAGCAGTTAGACCTGCTCCATGGATCTGTGAATGTTCCCTTCAAGTTGTCTGTTTAGTCTGTTAGTGATGTACATGATAAACAGACTATTCAGAGAGTGGAGAATGAATTCAGAGTCTGCATTTGGTTCACACTTGTTACGTAGCTTGATTTGCATAGAAAATATTTCATTCATCCCACAGGGAACAGATCACTCTTTCCTTGTTCTGCAGTGAGCCTAGGCTCCCTGGAGTGGACATTGGTCTATGAGTCATGTGTTGCTAGTAATGGAAATTAGATTTTGCAAAACTCATTTGAATGGTAAAAAAGCACTTGATGGTAGATGAGGCCTTCCTTTTCTTCAAAGAAGACAGGTGTAAAAGGGATTCAGTGATTTGCTGAAGTTTGTGCTGCAATTTAGTCTTAGTAGAAAAAGAATCTGCCATCAAATGGACTGTGCTATGATGGTAATGCAGTGCTGCCTCTTTGGATTTGTTGAGTTTTATGGACTGTCTTCTGTGATGTGAAAAAGAACTTCTTGTGATTAACCTGTAGTTTGTAAAAGCTAGATAATGGACATGGCAGTGCTGGGTTAACAGTTGGGCTCAATGATCTTGGAAGTCTTGTCCAACCTTAATGATTCCGTGGTTCTGTATTTGCTGTCCTGTGGTTCCAAGGCTACTAGAGATCCTTGGGTGGGCACACTTAATTTGGGTGCATTTATTTTGGACTTGCACTGTTGAGGGTCCTTTTTAATTCTGTGTTTAAATATTTGATGTCTTAAATGGTTGCTTAACTGTCCTTGTAGTCCTTTAGTTAAATAATAAAACTTGATGATTTTCTCTAGATGCTTTCTGAAGGAAAAAGAAGATTAAGCACTGGATCTGAAACAAATTATTAGGAAAAGGAAATTACCTTTTGATCTTGATATTGAAAGGGTTTAATTTGTTAGCTAATCCTTCTAAGACAGCACTAACCATATGCAATTATTTTCATATGAATAATTGCAGTATGAATAATATGCAATTATTTTAATATGCTAATGCAAATATGTAAACAATTTTTTTTCCAGGTTAATATCTCTCAAAGTCCTTAACAGCATTGTATTGCTGGGGAAATCATGTCAATATGTGAAGGAAGCAAAAATGGAGGAGAAATTATTCAATCCTGTCCTGACTGCCACCCCAGGGAAGCCAGCTGGCAAACAGCAAGGCACATTTAAATCTACCCAAGGTAAGGCTAACTGCCTTGGTTTACTTTCACTTAAAATTTTGCAGACTGCATTTAATATTAAACCAGACGCATGACCATGTTTGCTGCACAAACCCTGTTGCTGGATCTTAATTGTGCCGTATCAGAGCTGTGAACACAAGTCTGTAAATGTAATAGAATTTATTGCTTTTAGTTCATGCATCTTCTTTTGGTAATAAATACTCATGTCTGATGAGATTCCACTGTGATATGTGGAGGTGATAGAAACAATGGAATAGAAGAATGCTTTTGTTTTGAAATCATAATCATAGAATGGTTTGGGTTGGATTGGAAGGAAGCTTTAAAGACCATGTAGTCCAACCCCCTCTCCTATGTCACTGCACAAATAAGTGAATATTTACACATCATCTGTGACAGCGCTTAAGTTTAGTAGGGAAGCGATTGGTATTTCTCATGGAAATCAATGTAAAATGTGGTAGGTTTATGCTTAAGTATAATTAATTGTAGTTGTCATGAACATATTAATGAAAAGACTTGTGAAATCCAAATATGAATTTCAGTGGGTCTCTACCCCATTTCAAGTCTAAGCAGCACAATTTTCTCATACAGGTCCTCAGTGGTTAATTTATAATGGGAATATGGCATTATTGTATTTGTGTGACACATTATAGAAGGAAACAGAAACCTTCATTGTTCACGTCAACTGAATTGGATTGTATCTTCCTGTGGGAAAAGCTCAGTGAGAGCCTTAGAGAACTTAACAGTGAGGCTTTTATTGTGTTCACTCCATGGCTTGCCAACAAGTTGAACAGCTTGAAATGCAAGGTGCTTGTTAGTCGTCAGAGTGTCTCGCCAGTGAGGGGAGAGTTAAGAATCTGTCAGTGTTTGTCCTAAATCTCTGTATCTCACATGTGTCAAATCACATCAGGCAGAAACTTGGTGCAGATGTTTACTTTTAAGTTTGTACAGTTGCTTTACTTTCATGATGAAAGAATGTTATATGAATTGGTCTGAATGTCTTTTGCATTTCATTAGAAGACTATCATGATGATAATGTTTTAATTAAACATTCTATTACTACCCTTGGTTATGAGACTTAGTAAGTTCTACTTATATTGAGCCTTAAACTTACTGTATATAAATCCTGAAGACTGTTTCGAGCTGAAGTAGTACAGCTGCTGATTTTCTCCAATGGAAAGATTTTGAGCAAAAAGTAACAACCAAAAAGCTTTTGTGGATTTTATTCAGAGTATACCTAGCTTCCACTGGTGATTGGAAAACCTCAATTTTACAGTTTTTTGGGGATTTTACATTTTTTTAACAGCTCTTTATTTACTAGAAATCTTGAATACATGAAAGAATGCTTTCACCTTCCCCCAGCTTTTGCGTTATTACTACTGGGCTCTGCAATATTAGTTTATCTCTGTGCCCCACTTACCGGGTTTTTTTCATTACAGTCTCTCAACCCATCTCTTATTAGCATGAGGGTAAGGGAATTAATTAGTCTGGTCTCCTTTCTGCCAGCTTATAGTTTAAGTCAGTTAATTTTCTAAAGAGTTTCCATTTTGTCCACATAAACAGTTAAAATTTTGAAGAATAAAATTTTAAACTTGCTCTTGAAGGATGAAAGCTCTATTTACTGGTAGTTATGTGTAGGCTGACCAGCTACATCTGTAAGATGCTGGGTTAGAAAATACTTACGTTTGTAACCAAGTTCTGTAATTAAAATTATTTGTCTCCTCTCTCAATGCAAGTTTAGTACCTTTAACTTGCATAAGATTGTAGACAGTAACCCATGTACCTTCAAGTAGTAGATGGCGTACTGTGGACAGATGCTCTGCAGAAACAAGTTTTTGTAGTAATTTGGATAGTGCTGCCATTCTGACAAATAACATTTCCTTGGGCTGGTCTGCAGTACTCTCACATCAGTCAGATTTTTTCAGATTCCTTTATAAACAATAACTCAATCTTTACTGAGGAGGAGATAATTTTTTTTCTTATTTACTATCTCCTTGTCATTTGCTTGTGCATTTTAATTCTTTAAATGTTTTAAAAAAATATGGAAAAAATACATGGATATTACTTACCAATATCTGGTGTTCAGTTCCACTGAAGTAAGAGACAGAAATAAAAATAGACATCTTTAATAGCGCTGCTTTAAGAGCCAGAAGCAGTGCATGAGTCATTTATTAGCTATCCCTGGAGAAGGCAGGTTTATTGTACTTATGTAGAGGATTAGGCACATCTAGCTCCTGCCACAGAGATTCCTTTTGTTCATTTCAGTAGAAAACATTTGTGTGAGTCACACAAGGACTGTCAAAAATTTTTCTGCTTAAGCCAACAAAAATGAGCATATATGTCCTAACTTCTGCTGCTTAGGCTCTTGCTGATTATTTAAACTTCTTTTTTTCTCTCTAGTTGTTTTCTATGTGTTTTCTAAATCAGAAAAGGAAATTTCCTACAGAGAAGCTAAGAAGAGGTGGTGGCTTCCAGAAAGTATTTTTCTGTTGCTTCTGCTGATTTGATGCAGCACACTTTTTCAGGATAGCTTTGGATGAATCTGGATGTTACACATTGTATCAATATGTCTATGTTAAATTCATTATTGTCTTTGTAATTGTCTTCTGTTCCAACAGGAATTTCCACAGATGAAAATGGATCTACATCAGTTACCAATCAACCAGTGCATCAGAAGGAGAATATGCCATCTTTACTTGTAACAAGCAATTCTGATCAATTTCTGACAACTCCTGATGGAGAAGAAAAAGATATAAGCCAAGACAGTTCAGAATTAAAACACAGGTCTGCAAAGAAAGACTTGTTGGAGATAGACAGGTTTACTATTTGTGGAAACAGAATTGACTAAGAGTTTATTTTTTTTAAATCAATGTGCTAAGGATACTGAGCTGTTGGGACAGCAGATGCTACCAGAATGGACAGTTGCCAAAAGGCACATAAATATTTATTTAAAAACTTAAATTATTAATGGCAAAAAAATATTAATTACTTTCTACAAGTAACTTGGCTTGGTATCTGGTCAGGTCAAGTAAGTGATCTTTAACTTGCCTCTTGGAAAACGTGGTGGATCGTGAGTCTCTAGCCTGGTGGCAGAGCTGCAGTATCACTTTTCTGGAAAACAGACTGGAAAAAAAGCATAACCCTGCTCTGCGTTATGAAACCATGCTTCCAGAACACTATTTTTCATGAAGGTTCCTCCAGTGTAAGGATATTCCTGGAAATGTCTGGCGACTTGACCGGAAGCTTGCCTGTCCAGTTACCGTGTTTTATTAAACATCTGTAAGCAGAATTCAAACCTTGTGCTTATATCAACAAACACATAAAGCATTGGTACATAAAACAGTAAGTCAAGATAGTTATTCTTGTCAACAAAAATCTTTTCAAGATGTATCTTGAAAATCCTGTAATCAGAATAAAATTTTGCCTTTAAGTGAAAGACTTACTGCATAGTATTTTATCTGAATACTAAACACCAAGGAAAGATCACAGTAATGAAGGTTTTGCTTAACTGGGCAAATATGAAACATATTCATTTCATGTGTTGTGTGTCCTGCAAGGCAAATTATTTAGAAAATTATTTTTAAAAGCTGAGGATTTTTTGTTGCTGTAAGAAAAAATATTAGAGGGGCACTTCTAATGTTAAGGAACAGCAGTGTTAATTGCAGCAAACAAATGTTGTGTTGGAACTGTATGTATGACATTAACACAGCAGAGAAGAACATTGCACTGTATTTTGCATTTAGCTCTTAGAAGAATGACATCTGTATATTAACTTGCCTGAGAACGTGCCTATAAAAGCTCACACTGACAATCAAATCATAATTATCCGTTTAATGTAATTGATTGGTCGTAGTCAAGTAAATGGACTAGATCTATAAAGAGCATTTGAGCATTACAATGCTTCTTAATTTCTGGTGTGAGATGCAGAGTTGGGAAGGTTGACAAAAGAAGTTTTGGAATTCTCAGACCAAGAATGGATTAAGTTTGAGCTCAAAACATAGGCTGGAGAGTTGTATCTGAAGAGATCCCTGAGTTAATGATAAATTCTTCATATGGTGTTAAAATACAGCATTAACTTCCAAAATGCCTTTCAGACAGTCAAGTAAGCACCAGATTTACTTTCCAAAGGAAAGTATCATAAAAGTACTTCAGTGCTGAACAGATGAAGACAATTATATCTTTGCTAATTTCATAATTTATGGGAATGGGAAAGCCAAAGTTTGTTTGCTGTATGAACATGTGAAAGTTTAATGTATCTGCTAATCCCTGAAACTTGCAGGACTACAGTAATATAGCAAATGGAGGCAGTTGGACAGAGCTACATGTGTGAGCAGACCTGGTAATGAGGGAACTCTGCTGTAGGGTATAGGGTGGTCTGCTGTGGTGGGAACTCCTTGCTGCAGTCTTTCAGCCTCTCCTCTCCCATAAGAGTAGTGGGAGTAATGGCCAAAATCTGTGGTTATGTTCAGGGATGAAAGTGAAAAGAAGAGGACTTGTGCTGTGGAAAAATTTGAAAATCTTTAATTTTTGATGTATTTTATACTAATTGGAGATGTTCACACATTGAAATTAAGACTATCTGTCAATTTGGTGTATCTTATTTTATAATTATTTAGCACTTGCTAAAGAAAGCTTGAAATTGCTTTCATTTTTTTTCTGTTGAATGACATTCTGTATCAATTTTATAAGTGCATCTTGTGTGAAACTCAATAAAATTCAATTTTGTAATATTTGTTTAAAAAAGGAAGAGTACAGCGTCAACATTTCTTTTTTAGTACTCCGAGTTGGTGATCTTGCTGAGTATTTAATGTATTAAATTCCAATTTCCATGAAGTAGGATTCTTGCAAATGTGGGACACTAATGAACACAGGAACTGGTTTATCAATGGCTTGACTTCAGATCTGTTTCTGTCATAGTTGGTTGTTGCCACTTGTAGGAAGAAGGTATGGATGCCAATCCGTTATTAATTTGGTTTTTAAGGGCACAGACCATGTGAATGAAGAAATACCGTGTCTTAGAGGAGTTGTAATTTATGTGGTCAGTTATTACAGTTGAACTTGCACTTACACAGCAGAGCCAGGTGAGTGCAGGATCAGCCCAGGCAAAGCCCTTGCTGAGCACACAGCGGTGGAAGTGGAAGGGTAATGGCTCACTGCACTGGAGCACGAGTCCTGGCCTGAATCCTCCTGGGGCTTTGTTCTGGCCTGGCTCTGAAAGCAGTGCAGCTGGGCCTTGGGATGTGGCTGGTACATCCCTGCCTGCTGTGGAGGTATGACTTCATTGCCCTCGGAGCCCCATAACACCAAGGTGTACTCGAGGCACTGCTGTAGAGGGCATTGCAGACACAGCTCTTCCTCTTAAACTCCCAGAGTCTGGTAGGGCCCAGCTGGGCATCAGACTTCATTCCTTCCTCTTGCTGCAAGCTCTCTGCTTGTTCTTATCTTTTTGTTCATGATTTATAGGGATTCCTTGGATATCTAGCCGTGTGTGTTTAATGAAAGGTCACGGCTGCTTCTCTGACCCTGGGTGGTCCTCTCAGAACTCTAGAGGTGGCTGAGGAGGAACAAACCATGAAACAACAAAAACAGCAACACCAAATTTCTCATCCATAGATACAGTTGTTCATTTAGGTTTTCTCGAAAAGCTCCTGTCTTAACAGTGATACAGATAAGAGCATCAGAGGTTAAGTAGTGAATAAATGAAATTCTTCAACTGATACATCCTTCAAAAAATAAAATCTAGGCAAGCAGTGATATTTCAACTAAAGTCACAGTTGCCAAATTAATTCCAAAAGCACACATTGAGTACTGTGTATATTCATAATTAGTATTATTCATTATGGGAGCATTAAGAAACAACTGGTTTTGACAGGATTATTTAATTAATCTTTTGAAGCTTTTCAGATGTTCATCAGCTAAGCAGAATTTCCCCTCCAGCATAGTAGTTTTACAATGATAAGCAACACTGTTAATTTACTCTCAATTTAGAGTGAGTTTGTTAAAACTTTTCAACTTTGTCATAATTTTTAGTGGTGCAAAATTTCCTGTAGTCTAATAATTTGTTTCCAAGTCTGTTTCTGTTACTCTGCGTAGTTGATGAGGTCACTGTTGTTAAAGCCAGTATTTGCCCAGTTGTGGCTGCTGTGCCAGCTCAGCTGTTGGGCTGCAGTTGTAAATCTACTTGGTGGTGGTGAGCAAGGATGGATGCAACTTAATTATAGCACAAATTTCATCAAACTCTGTGAAGTTCCTGAAACACTGCAACGTTTTCTTATAAACTGGGCTCCTCCGTTGTGAGTAACCTAGGAGTTGTACCAACTCAGTCTTGGGGAGTCACAGCTTCAGAATGCTCTTCACAAATGCTAAACAAAATTTGCTTTTACAACTTCTTCAGAGTAAGTGCTTGTTCTTAGAAATTTGGACTGTCTGAATTTTGCTGACTGCAGGGAAGCAAATAGCTTTGTGTAAGTCCTGAGCAGCTGGTAGAGGGAGCTGCAGTGGGGCCACCTTTATCTCAAGGAAATTTTTCTGTCTATAATGGTATAAGATGTTTAGACTCTGAAGGCTGTCAGAAAACGCTTGATGTATCATTTCTGTATGTCTTTTTCATAGGAACCTCCATGAGTCATATGTAGCAAGCCTGAGTCCAGTTAGGCTTTTTTTAGGACTTCAGTGTACCCTGATTTTAAAAAACACTGCCTGTAAAGTTGTAAGAAAGGTTGTAAATACATAACACCAAAGAACAGTCATTAGTAACATCACAGTTCTAACAGAAAATTCCAAAATTGCAATACATTTTAAAAATATTTATCAATTTTGACCAGAACATTCTTACTGTATTTGTGATGAAATAAACTCAGATTTTAAAATGTGCCCTTGTTGTAACTCTGCTGCCCACCTGCGCCTCACAGCTGCAGCTTTAGCCTGTGTAGGCTGTCATTGCTTCTATTCATCACTGCTGCCTAGGAGAGTGATGCTATCAAGCAGAGCCGAGGTTCATTCTCAGTTGGAGGCAGTTCTGTCTGACAGATGAACTGCAAAGAAGTATTGAGCTTCGGGGGAGAGGGAGAGAGAGGAGTCAATTTCTTGAGAGTATAAGATGTGGGTTGCAGCAGCACTCCCTCGGATTCTAGGGTTTTTTAGGCTGAATTCTGCAGTTCCATTATAAGCTTTGCTAGATAAATCCTGTATTGCATAGGCAAACGTTGCATGCATTACATGTTATGTTGTGTTTACTGCTTTCACATTTTTATATCAGAAATTACTAATCTTAGATTGGTGGTATGAGAGCTATGTTGCAAGGCAGTATATCTTTAATAGAGCCATTTTTGGTGTTCAGGGAAGTCTCAGGTTTTATGTTGGTTGTTCGTCCCATCCATGCTCAGTTTGTTGGACAACAACAGTAACAACTTTGTTGACTGTTTTCAATATCAGGAGTGTGTTCCTGAGATGCCCAGTCCTGACAGGTGCTTGGATCACAGAGTCATTGAATGGTTTGGGTTGAGAGGGACCTTAAATACCATCTAATTCCAACACCATGCCATGGGCAGAGACACCTTTCACTATCCCAGGTTGCTCAGAGCCACATCCAACCTGGCCTTGGACACTGCCAGGAATGGGGCAGCCACAGCTTCTCTGGGCAACCTGTGCCAGTGCCTCACAGTAAAGAATTTCTTCCTAATGTCTAGTCTAAACCTACTCCCCCTCATCCTATCACTACGTGCCCTTGTAAAAAGTTTCTCTGTCTTGTAGGCTCCCTGTCTGCTGTCCCTGAACATTAACTATCAAGGTAGCTCAGGAATCACTTGTTTGATGCTGACAGTTTAAAACAAGGGGAATTGTGGATTATTAGGAAGTGATACATTTGATGTAGTGAGAAGTGTGGCAATGAAACTTAAAATCCAGTGTTGGGCAGCATATTCTTATGATCGATACACTGAATCAGCACAGGAAGGTGTGTGACTTGATGCTAGCAGGTACAATCCTGGCAACAGCACTCACTGTCAGACCAAAATCTTCTGCAGGTTTGATTTGAACTTGACACTCTTGTTAAAGCAGCAATATAACCCCCAGCCACCTTTCCATAGGCAAGGCAGCAGGAGCTGTGGTAAGTGAGTTTCTTCTGGAAATAGTTCTTGAAGTATTGCATGTATCTAACCTGGTAGCTGTGGGACACTTTTCAGGTTGATGCTTTGTGGCCTTTGGACACTCTCAAGGTGTAGCTGCAATGAAAATGAACCTTGTGTTGAAGCTTAGCACTAACCAGTGATGGGAGACAATGCCCCTAATGCAATAGCAGAAGACTCACCTGGTGGGCTGATATAAAAATCTGAGTTGTCTTTAGTCACTTAGATTACCTTGACATTGGAGTATGGCAAGTTCTGCTCCATCTGAGGAAGGGCTTTATGGTGCCTGTTCAGCATTCACTGGCTGACCACAAGCTGTTTGGCCTCCATGTGGGAAGGAATAAATTCTCCAGCCAGTTTTTGTGCTAGACCCTCCTTTCTCAAAAGCAAGGACGAAAGCCCCACTGTTTATTTAATAAGTGATTCTTTGCATAGATATTCTGCTAATGGCATCAGAGTAATTTTGTGGAATTGATTTACCTGCTTTATATACTTCTGTGCAAAATGGCAAATTGCATGAGGCAAGTTTCAGCTTTTGATCTGAATACATGTGCCATTTCTTTTATTGCTTTTTCTTTAATTGATTTGACAAGTCTAGTTTCTAAAACATTAAAATTTCCATAGTCCCAGTTTTCAGTGATGTGGATTTTTGTCCCAAGGGGGCCTGAGGGCAGTAGGTATGCTGAGCTCTTGATACACCAACCAAACTGCAAATCCTAGGAAACAAAAATACAAGCTCCATGGTTTCATACAACCACAGTAAGGAGCAAAAAGAAATCTCCGGTTTAGCTCTAGTGTGAGCTGTCCATAAGAGCACAAAGAGTACAGTGAGTAAGAGACCAATACACTGTATACTCCATTTGCAGGTCTTGGTTTACCTATAAATTCTCCTTGGAGTTGAAACACCAAAGAAATGTGCTAGATCTTAAATCTGGTATCCTTGCCATCATTTTGGATAGGTCAGATTTTCATTGGTTATTCTAGGGTTCATCCAGGCCATAATCAGCATCTTTGGGGTGTTTTTAAGATGAAAGACTGAATAAATCTTGTCTGTAGAGGAAAATATTCTCAGTGAAATTCCACTTGAGAAGGGAAGGGCTCTTGGGCTATTAAAAAGTGTTGGTTGTCTTATTTTAATAGTAATCACCTTTTCTTCTTCCAAAGACAATTGCTGGCTTTGGGTTTGTCTCATACCCTGAGTGGCTGTCAGCAGCCTGTGGTGAATAGTGAGATGGGCATCAAATTATCAGCATTCTGGTTTCACTACTGGACAATATGAGGGTGAGGACAACTGGTAACCCTCAAATACAATCCTATAAACCCTACAAGCTTGATGACCCTAAGTAAGGACAAGCTATGGTCTAAAAGCCTCATGAGACCTCTTAATTCTGTTTAGCATATTATGGAGCATTTGAAAGTCTTTCCTAGTGTCTTGATGAAAAATTGTTCAGAATAATGTTTTTCACAGAAAAAATAATCAGGGATTTTTTTCTGCTCTCTATGGGTAATGCTCAGCAGACTGGGGCTTCTAAAGCCTGTGTCATTTATATGGTTGCTAATGATCTACAAAGAATATACATGCAATGTTACTAGAAAAAAAAAAAAAGAGAGAAAGAAAAGGAAGGAAGGAGGGGGCTCATAAATAACAGTGGAGGGAAAACAGAATTTTTTTCAACTCACCTCTGAAAATGTAGCACTTCATCCATGAAGTGTAGGAAGAACATGCATTTGGGTACATGTTTCCAGAGGTGCATTTTTGTATGTTTCTGTGGAAGAGACAAATTAAGGTAAAGTCTTTTTTTCATTGTCATTCTGTGCTCCTACGCTCTGCATTTGGTCCCTTTGTCTGTCAGCCTAACCTGTTCAAATCAAGTGAAGGATCTCTGGATGAAATTCACCTGTAACACTGATTACGGGGCCCTTTGGTTCCCCTGGCTGGATACTGGAGTGCTCAGGACTTGGGGAAGTCTTCCTTTGAGCTTCATTTTTTGTGATACCAGACAAGAAGCCCTTGTAGAGCAAATGTGAGTATGTAGATGAAAACAAACTTCTTGATTCACCAAGATGAGAGACGAGGGGAAGGGGCTGGCCTTGGGCACTTTATAAGAACAGATATTTTCTCCCCTTCATTAAACTGCTCAGGAATTTGGCCAGGTATAGTTTCCCTCTGCTGATGGGTGCCAAGGTGGTGCTGTGGCCTGATAAGAACACTGACAGGGTCTACTGAATGTAGACTGAATATAGAGAACAGAGCAGAAAATTGAGGCCTTTGTCAAAGCACCCTTTGTAACCATAAATAATGTGCCTTTGTGGCATGGCATGGAAGTTTCCTACTTGGCCCACTGTTATGGTGAGTAAATGGTGCACTTGCATCAGGAGAGAATCATTGCATCTCAAAGCCGACAGCTGAGCACCTGGGGAGGGCTGAGAGGAGGTGCTGATGGTGATGGTGATGGTGTGATTTGACTGCCACAGGAAGAAGGCAGCTGGGCTTTGTTCCACTTCCCCCATGTAATATGGGGTGGATTTCTGTTTGGGCACAGAGCAACCTGGCACACGCTGTGAGAGACGGGGATGAGAACACATGAGCTTCAGCCAGGGCCTCAGAGAAGGCAAGGGAGGCATTGGAGTTACCCTGTATCAGCTCCAGCCCTTCCACTACTGGGCCTTTCAAAGCTACTTGCCCTATGAGGCCATGCATACACACGGCAGTCACAGCTTGCAAAGGATTAAGGAAGACAGTCCAGTGCACTAGGCTAGAGCAGCTGGAGTGTTCTGGAAAGCCAGTGTCAAAATCTGGATCTTTCTGGTTCTGTTCTGCTGCTGTTCCCCCTTGTTGCTGTGTGTTGGTGCTTGTCACATAGTCCAGCACTGGTGGCTGGGTTCCCTGCCACGAGAGCAGCTTGATGCCAGAGCTGAGGTTTGTCCTCTGCACTGTTCAGCTGCTGCCTGCTTGTTTTGTTACAGTACTCACTGCTGCACTCACTTGTTTTACCTATTTTTTTAAAAATCTTGTTAATCAAGCCCATTTCACAGTATTAGAAGCTGGATAGAGTTACTGATTTTAGCTCAGGTCCTGTCCAATGCAGTACCCAAACCTGATATTAACATCTTTCTCTATCTCAAATTATGGACTCCACAACCTTCTTGAGCAGTAAATATGTACAATGCAAATGCTGTTATTACCTTCCTACTGTCTGTTTTAAGTCTTCCTTACTGAAAATTAACCCTCCCTACTTTTTGTCCATCCTTGGCATGGAGAATAGATTTTGCCTCTCCCTCTCTTTTCTTCCTACATCTTTGGCAGCTGAGACTGCTTTGTGTTTCCCTTCAGGCCCTTGCTAAACCCCCACAATGAGTTCAGCTTCTGTTTGTGTGGAGAGCGTGTCCCATGCTCATTCTGAGCACAGAACTCCAGCTGATACGTTCCATCCCAGCTGAGCTGAACCTGAGGATTACATCAGCCAGCTTTGAGCTGCCATATCCTGGTATGGAATTTAGCTCTTAAAAACAGGATGCCACTGCTGACCCGGGAGAGTTTGAATGTGCTGCAGGAACTATATGCTTCCAATGCAACTGCCTCATTATTCCCAAGCCTGCACTCATGCTGCAGTATATTGCTGCCAAAATGTAAAATCCTGTATTAGAGCTGCTTTGATTCAAATTTTTTGCCATCTGTTTCTGTGGTTAGTCAAGTTTGTTTTGAACTCCTGTTGTGTAGTGTATCCACAGCCTGCACTTCACCTTTCTCTGGCACCTGCCCAATACTACTGATTAAAAACACTGAATGGCAATGGAGCATGAAGAGACTCTTGCAGAATCTTACTGCTGTGTGATGGTGAACTAGTGATAAATATTCCCCGAGCAGGATTTCTCAAGAAGCTTTGTCAACTGCTCCAAGCAATTTTAATCTCTACTATCATTCCTTAGTTTGAGAATATCACATGAAAGTATCAAAAGCCTCATAAAAGTGAACATACGTGATTATCTGCTGCTTCTTCCCTTACGGTGTACTGCGTAGTTGAAGGGAAATGCACTGGTTTGAAATGATCTGACAAATTTATGCTGGCTTTCATTCATCATCACGTTACTCTTCAAATGCTGAAAAGAACAAAACTCAAATCTGATTATGTGCCCAGAAAAACTGTGGAAAACTGAAGCTGGTTTGATCTATCATTTCCTTTTCCCCCTTTCCAAAGATTGCTCTTTTAAGTCACAAGAAATCTACTAGCAACTTTGTTACCCACATTTCAGAGTTTTCTGTTTTGGTGCCAAGGATAAGACCTAAGCTGAGTGAAAGATCTCACATACCTCTGTGCTGATGTGTCAAGATCCTCATGAGTCCCCATGAAATTGCTGGTGGTATATTTGGTAGGGAGAATGGTGGGTTTGTACTGCTGTGTTTTGTCTTAGTGCAGTGTTTCTACAAAGAAGGGTGACATGAACAAAGTAAGAAGCTCTCGTGATGTGCAAAGCCCTACTAATGTGACTTTGATTACCTGTGGGGGTAAAAGGAGAAAAGTTCTAAGCTATCACCAGAATTTATGTTTACCAAAGGCCCTTTAGCAGGAATAGAGAAGATGTGAGATAAATCTCTGAAGCGTCTTGTGATGTCCTAAGTGTCCAGTGATGAGAAAAAAGAAAGCAAAGTCTTGTCAAAGTCAGCCACCATGACCTTCAAACACAGGGTAAAGGCTGTGGCTCTCTATGTCCCTATCCTTTGCTGTCTCAGGGATATGGAGCGGTGTGTAGCTCAGAAAGTATCCACAAGCATCTCAAATGTTCAGTGGAGGCATAATCCCACCTGTCCTTCCCTTGGACTTACAGTAACTACATGATTTTTTCCGGTCCTTAGGCTTGAGTTGAGATTGAACTGTTATTGCTTACCAATGGACTCCTGTTATTCTTTTCCTCCCAAATCTGACTTAAAGCCTCCTCATCCCAGAAAGCTGACAGGCATAGAAGCTTCCCTTGTCAGGAGGATTCCCATCTTCCTCAACAGCTCGTGCAATGTCATCCCATGGCTGAGGGTGACAAAGCCGCCTTGGAAACATCACCTGTGTGCTTCCCTCCAGGAAGCTTTTGGCTTCACAGGATCCTAGAGCAGAAGCCTAAGTGTTCACAAGTCTAGAGCAACATCACTACTGTTTTCTCTCCTGCTCTAAGTACTTTAGTTGATTAACCAGGGTCCCTTCCTGTGTGACTCTTGGCTATTTTAGTGCTGCTTGGGTGCAGAGAACACATCTGGCCAGGAGCCCTTCTATCACATCCATCTGAAGGTTTCACCAGTCCCTGCTGCATTTTCATTGCAGTGATGACTGTAATTGGTCTTTTTTTGGCAAGACATTTGTTCTTTTCTACAACAAAGAGTGAATTCTTACTTGTTGGCAGGATACTAGAGCAGCATAACAATCCATCTCTATTCTGGTGCTACCTGCTTAGAGCAGAAGCAGAGGAAGCCTGTGATATATTATTTTCCTTTCTTCTTACCCTAGCAGATAGGGTAAGCAACAAATCACTTGCTTCCTAACTATACTTTTAGTGGAGGACTATTATCATACCTCTTCTTGATCACCTCTTTTCCTAGACTAAAGTAGCTTAAGGTTCTTTCCTCTAGACTCTCGATAATTTGTCTGCATTGGTCCCAAGACTGGAGGCCACCCTCCTGTCAAGGCTTCACAAAAACCTTCTGTTGGAACAAAACCAACAGAGTGAATCTTCCTTTCCACGTTATGCTCCTACTGAAGTACCTTGCAGTTGATAAAGCAAATCTATAATCCAGTTGTCTCTGTCAGCATAAAGTATGGATGTTTCTCATGTTGCAACATGGCCAAATTGCACCAAGTCTGGGCTAGACTTTAAAAAGATTTAGATGTTAATTAATTTTATTCAAGCACCTGAATACTTTTATGAAACTGATCTCTTGCATATTCTGTTGAGATTGGCACTTCTCATTATTAAGGTGTAATAGGCATAAATATGGATTAATGGTTTGGCTTTGGGACCCTGACACCTTGATTATAGATAATCAAACATCACTTTCTTTCAAGACCTGAAGCAGGCAATTAAGATGCAATATCAGCTCCACTTACAATGTCACTATCTTGACATGAAATCCTCGATGTAGTGCTGTGAAGGGGAGATGAAAGCTGCAAGCTTTGCCCAATTTCCTTTGCACTTCAATAATCTTTACATTTACACTTCCAGTGAGGTGTTAAAGATCTGGATGTTATATTTTTGGATGAGAATTGAAATAAAATACTTCAGGCATGAAGTTAAGTCCTTGAGCCTGTATTCTCAGTGCAATACCAGCAGACCAAAAGAATCAGAGACATACTTCACCCTGACAGGTTTTCTGTGCAATGAATGTATTTTTATACAGTGTTAATTTACTGTAAAGACCACAACCTTGTCTATAACATCTAATGAAAAAAAAAACCCTGAAGTCAAATACATGTTTAAAAAAAACCAACAACCAAAAACAAATTCCACAAAACAAACAAGGAAATGAAAACAAACAAGCAAACAAAACCCCACAAAGAGCAAAAGCCAAAAACAAATCCAAAACCTCACAAAACCCCACAAAACCCACCCCACACTATTGCTATCAGGGAAATGGTACCAATTTCCAGGGCATTGCAATTTACAAAAATCTCCAAAATTATGTGGGGCAGCTCCTCAATTGTAGCTGACTTTTCCTAATTAAAACAAACTCAATTAGTAGTTTCTAGGTTCTAAGTTGAAAGCACCACTATAGCTTGCCCTTCAATGCAGTAACATTTGAAGATACCTTTGATCTGAATTAATTAGGAAATATACTATACATCCTCCTGGGTCACTCCCCTAGCAAACAACTAGTACTACTTAAAAGCTTGCATCTGCTTCAAAGTGATACACTTATGAAAATGTATACCTCAAATTCTATAACAGCTTTCACCTAAGCCACAGTCCTTTCTGCTTTTTGAAATGTGCAATAAATCCCTGTGAAAACATAATATCATGCTTTCACATTTCAGCCAAAAATCTCAAAACCAATAAATCTCAATTAAGCCTCACAGCAGCACATTCTCTCACAGTGGGTCACAGAAGACTATTTCTGCTTAAGAAAGCCATGAAATGAAGAACAGGAAATTTAGCTCATTGACCCAAAATCTGTCTCAGAGTAAGGAACAAGGCTAGAAAGACCTATAGTGCTGGTCCATCCTAAAGAACAGCACTTGCCTGAAGCAAAGAAACTCTTTGATTTATTTTTGATTTACTCATTGTTCTGGGCTGTTGCAGCAGTCTGTGTGTTTCTGGGGTGTTTAAAATGCTGCTGCCTTCCCAGGTATTACCTCTTCCAAGGCACTGCCAGGTACAGTGCAGCTGCAATCACCCACACAGTCTCACCAGATAGCTTTGGCAGAGAAGCTGTTGCAGATGAAGAAGTAATCAGGAAGGCCCTCTGTATGGACTTCCGCAAGGCTTTATTCCAGCCTTGTGCATAGATGGGAAAACAAACACGAGGTCTCTCCCTCACAAAGGGGTCCAGGGACAGAGAGAGCGAGCTGCTCTCTGCACGGGGTTATAAAGGTCACCAGACCAATGGAGAGTGGGCAGTGGGGTGGAGAAGGGGATACCAGAACCAGTAGGGGGACTTCATAGGTGTGGTTAAGGACAGCAGTTTCAGGTAGCAGGGCTAAGGTATATCAGATAGCAAATGGGGTGGGGAGACCAACCTGGGTAGGGGAACCCAGGTACATTTGAAATGGCTGAAGCCAGGAGTCCGGGGGAAGGCCTTTTCAATCTATCTATTTGAGGGGATACTGGTGGCATAAGCCCATCGACCTCCGCACTGGGCTTCATCAAGGGAATGTGCGAGGCAATTTCAAGACCAGGTTTCAGGATTATCCATTCTCCATGGATAAAATTCAGGGCAGGTCCGCTCCTGTCTGAAGCACCGTGATTGATACACACCATGAGATTTGAAAAACGAAAAGTTTTGAATGCTACTTTCTTTTCTTGGACCTCCAGGACAACTTTTTTATTAGTGGTAATTATTTGGAGGCTTTTGTCTGTAACCCTGAGAACTGGAGACTTTTTCTCTAAAATAAATACATAAATTGCAGGTTGTTTTACAATCAGATGACCCCAGGAGTTCCAGCCTTAGGAAAAACAGCAAATACGAGTGTTGTGAGAGTGGCAGGACTGCAGTGCAAAAACCAGGCTTGCCACCTTAGCTAAATATTTTCTCCCAGGGTGAAATGCTCCTTTAGTGCAGGAAACCTACAGAAGAAATTTCACATCATATTATCATATGATTATATGGGCTTATTAAGAGCAATCATGGTAAGAACCGAGCAACTCCTAATTCCCAGGTCTGTAATGAGCACGTTCCTGTGTTGCCTCGGCTCTGCACAGCTTCCTTTCAAGGCAGCAATTAGAGCAGACCCGAAGGTGAGCAGGGTTAGCTGACATATGGCTTGCAGAATAATTTACTTTGACTGAACTGTCGTCACAAGTTGAGTTTTCAGTCACATACAGTTCTCTAGAGCTAATAATAATCTGATAACACAGAGAACACTTTTTCCTTCTTTAATGTATATCTGAGAATTCAGAAATCTAAGTTTAAAGAATATGTCTTCCTCTGTCCTGACATTAAGATTTCTCCATGTCTTTGAATGGTACAATTACAAGTTAGAAAGCAGGTCTGCTCCAGATCTGATGTACCATTGGACCAAATTTAGAATAGCAATATTAAAATGACTGTATCACTTTGGTGAGGTGAAGTATATATTAATCATATCTACCAGTTAAGTTCTGACTGCATCTGTTCTCTACTGCAGCTCCTCTGTTCATCTGGCAGGTGTCGTTGGCTGTAGCAGAAAGCAAACAGTAGAATTCAGGTTGGGTAACTACTGAAAAAGCATCTTTTCCTTTATTTTCATTTCATTTGTGTAATATTCTCCAAAACACATCAATGTGTATGTCTGTGCCAACCTAGAAATGGGTCTTTAAAATGAATGAAATCCAGCACTGGTCACATGCTTGGGGCTGTGCTCTGAAGGCATTTCCCTCTCCAGCAGAAGCATTTGTTATCTGGTGTCTACAACTGTACTGAGTCAGGCAAACCACTATGCTGCTGTTTCAGGGGAGCTGCTGCTGGGAAGGACCACAGCTGTGTCAACACTTGAGGACAGTAACTGATGATCTGAAAACTTGGCTTGGGTGAGTACCATTTGCTTCTAGCAGTATTCACCTGCAGAAGTTGAATGGGAGCATGTAAATATAACAGCACAGCAATTCTCTTGTGCTAAAGAAGGCAGTTTTTGTCTTTTCAGGCATTTTGATGGACCAATTCTCTTCAACAAACTGTTTGAGTTACCTGTAGTTCAAATTCAATTGTTTTCAAGAAAATCACAAAATGCAAATAAAACACTTCTGTCTCAAAATCCAAACATAATACATTTTTACCTTATAGAACCAATCAAAGATGTACTAACGCTGTTTGAAACAAATATTCCTCAATGGAAACATTAAACATTCCCTTAATTTCAGACAGCTTTATTAGGGCGCTTTCTTATGAGAGTCTGAAAGAATTATAATGCTCATCTTCATTTTCTTGTTCCCAGTAACGCAAGGACAAGCCCTAAAGCAATGCAGATCATTGTGCAGATTTAATTTGTAACTCAGGAAATTTCTTAACATCTTCATAGGTTTCATTCTGGATTGCTGCACAACTGAACCAAGACAGTGAAAGATCAGGAAGGTCTTTCAGACTGTTTTAACTGCAGGAGGAAACTAAACATGGACGCATCTTTAACGGGATGCTGCTTGTTGGCAAAGACTCTGGCATTGTTTAGCAGAGCCTGAAAAAGACCAAACAGGACGGTGTCTTCTCTAACATCTCATCAGCCTTATTATGCCAGTACCCATAGTCCTGTCTTTACAGACTCTCTTTTTGGGGTCCTGCTATGTGTTCTTTTGCAGCTGCACCCATGGCAGTCCCCACTGGCCCCCTCTGAGTTCTTCCCTTCCTGTGCTCACACCTGCACCTACTTAAGCAATGCCCAGGTAAGCTTTGTGGCTTAACCTTGTACTTAGAAAGATTCATAACTTTCCTCCTGGAATCGGTACCAGTCCTGAAAACACAAAGCCGTGGGTTAGGAACAGCACTCCCTAAGTTAGTGACCTCCCCCTCCGCTGAGAGTCTCCCAAGCCAGATGGTGCTCCCCTTCCCCCCCTCATCCGGTGGGAGACAGAAGGCAGAGATTACAAGTTGAGATAAGAACAATTTACTGGAAAGGACAATGAGACAAGGAAACGAAAGTAACAGCAACAATATTAATAACAAAAGGTACAAGACAAAGAAACAATTTACACAGAAATACCACGACAATATATCAACCAGCCCTTTCCCACCACACCATTTTTCCCTACCCTGAAAGAGAGATCAAGTCTCTTACTCCCGTACCTTCCAGTGATGTGAGATGGTGCCGAATTAACTACTAAAAATGAACCCTGCCCTGGCCCAAACTGGGACACACATCCACTCTACTACAGCAGTCCTCTTCCCTTGCTCAGCATGGTTTCAGTGTGGTAAATCCTGGTAACTGATGGAAAGAAATGAGTTTGGATTAGATTGCCAACACTTGCTGTGGGGCTTCACACACATTCTCCTCCCTGAACTGTGACCCTCTTTTTAACATCCAGCCCCACCTCTCAGTTTGTTTCTTTCCTGCTACAAGGCCCTTCTAACACCTGAATAATCTCATTTAACATAACAGTGTCTTATTTAACCTGGTGGTTCCCACTGTGGGTTAACAGAAGAACCCACGTGGAAGAGTGAGGTCATCAGGAACAAGGATAGTGCCCTGGCACACCAAACAGCAGCTGCTTTTCTGAAGGAGACACTGTTTCACTGGCAGTAGTGAAGAGATGGAGATAAATGCAACTGTCAATTAGTGTACAAACTGGGTTGTCAACAATTTCTCATTTCCAGTCAGGGCCACTTTTTCCAGAACATCTGGCATTGATACCAATCAGCTCTCCATCTTTGATCTTCCAAATTTTTTACTGCTTATTTATCTCCTGCACAATCAATGCAAGTTGTTTGTGCCCTATTATGGCCACCATATGTTGGAAACCTGGGCTGTGAAGTGAGACTCAGTCAGTACTGCACAAGCTGTTGCAGTGTTTGAGTGGAGCTGCTGGAGTTCTGCCAGAGGAAGTTCCTCTGGAGCCATCCTGCTGGACTTGCCTCTGTCTGTCTCCCAGACTCAATAATATTCCTGATAGCTCTCATGATCAGGGAAGACACTTGCACACACACAAGCAAGAGTAGTTCATATAATCCCCATGGATTGTCAACAATTGAGAGACTGAGCTGGAATTTGATATCTGTAAAGGACTCCAGTGAGAAATTTTCCAGGTTTATGTGCTGCTCTGTCCAGTAGTTGTTTGATGTCCAACTCAGAAATAAAAAACACCATTGTCACCAGAAATTCTTTTGATGAATATCTGAAAAACATTTCTACTAGGATCACTATTTCCTCCAAGTCTCTATTAAAAAAAAAAAAAATAAAATAAGGCAAGTTACTCAGAAAACAAATTAAACTTCTTGTATATTATTTTGACAAGAAGCCCGGTCAATTCCCAAAGTCTACAAAAGTGTTTTCTCCTGAAAAAAATCGAGTCTTTGCACCTGGGATATATCATTTTCTGGCAGGTAACTTGTCTGTTTTCAAGCTGTAGTTCCTGTACAGGTGATTTTAGTGTAACTCTGCACAGCCACAAGTGCCTGAGTTAGTCTTGGATTCCTTCATGTAACAGGGACTGGAGTCTTGCACAAGTGAAGGCAGCACTAGCTCTGGCTGTCTCTTAGATGCTTGAAAAAGGTACAGGTGGAACACTGGGCTTGCAGGTTTTGGGTATCAGACACCCCTTCTTCCTGTGGATCTTCATTATGATGCATGCTGGCAAATAAAGGCTAGTCCCTGCTTCATTCCTGCTTAGAAATGTCCAAATTTTTGCTTTGGCTATTAGTATCAGTAGGCTTGGAGTTCTTGTCCCATTGTATGAAAAAACCCATTATGTAGAACATAATTGTGCGAATAGAAATGGTTTGTTTGACTTTGAGAGCATGGAGGAGATCTCCCTGACCAATAAATGCCATAAGGGAGGCAATATTCGCTCTGTAGGGGTGATAGAGGGGTGCTGAGTGATGAGCGCATGGTATGATATGTACATGACATTGAGTGGAAATATCACATGTGTGTACATAAAACTCTAATTCCCCAGTCAGTCAAACTGGAGGTAGTTAGAAAGAAGTGACCATGGAGGATGAAACACCCAATAGCTAGTATCTTTTTTTTTGTCATGGCATAACTGGGTGCACCCAGAAATTACTGAGAGAAGGCTCAAGGCTGAACAAAAATATCTCTGTTTCTTTGCAACTGGAAATTAAAATAATTGTTTGGTTGGTTTGGGTTTTTTGGGTTTTTTTGGTTTTTTTTTTTGTTACTTCAGAGTGCCTGTTACTCCAAAACAGAGGAGGGAGGGTGTCATCTTCTGCCGTTAAGCTGGCTGCCCCGATGGTGAACACAATGAACACTGAAAAACAAGACTATTGCACTATGAACCAGTTGTCAGCTTGAGGACAGACTTTTCATTTTATTAATCTTCTTCCAACCAGGTAATGGGAGAAGTTTCAGCATTGTCATTTTCTTGGGGAAGAAGTAGTTCTTCCTGCTCAGGAAGAAATCTTGAGAAATTGCATGAGTGACACTTATTCTCTCTTTTTTTTTTTTTTTTNGGTGTACCTTTTTTTTTTTTTTTTTTTTTTTTTTTTTTTTTTTTCTTTTAAGCATTGTTATTTCTGTGTCTTTAAGCAGCTTTGCACTGTGGATCACATCTATTTTGAAACCTAGAGACTAAGTTTTGTATGAATACCAGTTAGGGAACCTGAACCCTTATCAGCAAGACTCAAATCCCATTAGTATTGCATTTTGCATAAAATATTCAGAATGAATTACATGTATTTGTAGGGCAAAGGAGGCGTAAATTAGTAAATAGGAAAAAAAATTACGTAGGAAAGCTAGGCCTGAAGAGTGTATCTGAGACTTGGGAAGTTATGCATAATGAATAGGTAAGCATGCTGTGGAATTTGGATAGTTTCTGTAGGTGGATGATGGAAATTGCACAGCACTGATGTGTAAATAATACACAATCACTTAGTAACTCTGACCTGTTACTTATGAAACAGAGGAGAATGTGCCAGGAAGAACCTGACAATAACGCTCAAAATGAGTGTCTACATGAACATGTACAGCTCCCAGAAGCCATTACAAAGGCAGAATGACAATTTGGGAATGGTATTTTGATGATTCCTTCACCTCTCCTGTGCCCACTCATCACAAGGGATTTTTTGCAACTCTATGGATGAGGGATTCCATTGCAGGACATTCAAATACTGAAGTTTTCAGTTGCTGGAGGGAAAATTCACATAAAATGTGTGTCCTCTTTACGTGCAACTGAAAACAAGTACATACACAGTCTAATTTATTTATAAAATCTCAGAAACGGGCACGTGCTGGTGTAGATGAATCTAAAAGAACAGCTGGCTCAAGCTAGATGCTGTGGATTGAAATACTAATTAATGTTTTTCTAAAGGCTGTATCTCATACTGCAATTCACCCCAGGACTAGGGAAAAAAGATTCACAGCAAGAGGCTGAGCATTGCCAGTGTTTGTATGCTACTGAAACTTCACTCAAAAGCAGCACAAATTTACCCTGAGCTCTTCCTCTGCTTCCACATCCCTAAAAGGCTCTTTGCAATAGACCACAGTGTTTATATTTGGGGCAAAACAATTGTAAATACAGAAGTCAGTAGGCAACTAGTGTTTTCTAAATCCTGGTATTTTATCTACTGCCTCTCTGCTCTGGTAATTGCCATGGTGTTGGCAGTGGAGGGACCCCCAGGTAACTGCTTAGCAGGAGCATGAAAAATGGTGTTGTCTCCGAGAGGGGCCACATGCTGAGGCATTCTTCTTCAGACTCTCTTGTTTTGGTAAGTAGAAGTAACCAGATCTTGTGAAATCTGGAGAAAATAAATGCTCTACATATTTTTCCAATTACAGAGGACAAGAAAACTTCTTTACCTTCTCTTTGATTTCCACAGATTAACTGGGGGGGCTTACTTGAAGGCCTGGGTCTTTCTCCAGTTGACAGCAGTGTTTTGGTGCTTATTTCAACCCCCAGCCTCTGAGGCACCAGGACTCCTGCTGTCCTGGCAAGTCTCCCCAAAATAAATAATGCTGTGGCTTTGGTAGCCTCCCATTAGGATTTTATTGCCTCACTGGTGAAGTGTCCCTTCCTTGCTGTTTTTGGATGGAGCTTTGATAGCTTCTCACTGTATGTTAATAAGACCAAAGGAAGATCTTTCCACAGTACAGAACCCAGAGCCTTGTCCCTGTCTGACATGCTGTCTAAAAAAATTGATAAAGGAATTAAATCTTTCAGGAAGCATCTTAAATAGACGTGATATTTGTGTTTGAAGGTGATGTATGTTTGTCTCTGAATATGGAAAACTAGCTCCTGTCCAGTGCATTCAGAATGGATAAACAAGTTGTCATGCATAATTTTAATGGTGAAAATAACTTTCCATGGGTGACAGAATGAGGATAAATGCATTTAATATGAAATCCTGGTTTATATATGGACATATAGGCTATATTTCTCATACACAGTGGTGTAATTTCTAAAGCATTTTAAGGTTTTAATAGCTCCAGTTCTGCTCAAAAGACAGTTCACCAGACCATGTGGAAACGCTCCCTTTCCTTTAAGTGGCTTAATACATGGGCAAAAGAGGCAGCTGCTGAAGGCAGAAGCCTGACAAGGACAGCAAAACGCCGTAAGAGACAGCCACTGCTGCTGGTGGTGAGGGGTTTGGCTGTGTGGGGCAGGGCTGCTCTGGTGGAGGGGCAGAGGCAGCTCTACCCCATTCTTCAGTGGGAGCTGTAACAGGAAATGTTCACTGCAAAGTAACAGATGTTCAGCTCTTTCTGCTCTGCCCAGAAGTCTTGCTCGAGTCTTGTCCTGTCCTGACCCGTGTGAAGCTGAACCTCTGTGAAGGATGAGAGTCTGTTTCTAACAAAACACTCTGAACTCAGCTGAGCTTCTCTGGTGTGGTGGGGGCAGCAAATAAAAGCGCCAAAAATGGGCTAAAATAGATATAATCTTCTGACCTGGTGTCAGTGGCCATGATACTTTCACAGTGCCATGCTGAAGGCAGCCTTTTTCTCAATCAAAACACAACAAAAGCGAACAGATCTCAATGTCAGCAGTGTAACTTCATTTCTAGTGGGTATTTTACTATCTGAAGCAAATGCCCAGCACTGCCAGGGGGCTCTTGCATGGTTTTGACTAATATAAACAAGAATTCAAATGTGATTCTTCCTTTGCAAGCTCATCCCATAGTGTATTTACCTAAGCCATTCTCTTCTGGGGGTATCTTGATGACACACTTCAAGCATAAGAATCACTAAACTAGATTTAGTCATGCATACTTGAGTCACAGTCTTGTGTTACTTAATTTAGTACAGGCCATTAAATATTTTTACCTCTGTATTAGGGTCAGGCTAGAAGAATTAATCAAGAGAGATTCACAGAGGCTTTATGTGTCATACAAAGTACTCAAGCTAATCTTCCACACTCAAACATACTCCTCACCACATGTGACTGAGAGAAAAGTACATAAAGGTCACACATTTCATGTATATACATATGTATTTACAAGTAAGCTTGTAGAGACAAGTGTGCATGTGTGCAAGGGAAATATTAAACATTAAAACCATCTTCATTTCAAAGCAAAGCCTTTCAAGGTGAGAATAAAGCTGTTCAAGGTGACAGCCAGAGGAGAGGCACAGAATCCCCAGCCTGGTCTGACCTGAAGAAATTTTGTTGATACACCATGGAAGCATTGCAGTGGCACAAAATACTGCTTAGTTCAGCATGGCTACCTTAGAGCAGGATATGCTTGTTGGGGTTTCAAAGCACATGGTTTATTAATATATTAAGAGATAGTTACACTGGTGGAAATATCCTTGCTACACAGAGGCCTGAAGTAAAAAGACACATTTGGCACAATCATTTTGGAAATCTAAATCTATTTATCCTCTTTAGTATTCATCTTGTTAAACATGTACAGCACTAGATAAATTGGTGCTACTTAAATATTTATCAAATGTCTCCCTGCATGTTTAAATTGCAAGCAGGCAGGCAGTCATAAACATCAACTTTTTTTTTATCATTCCTCTAGGATCATCTACATTTCTTCTTTGCCCCTCAAAGGCTCAGCATCACAGTCAACCCAGCGCCACAGAGCAGGGAGAGGCTGGGCAGGGTCTGACAGGCTGTTCTGAAGAGGTGTGGGAGCAGAGCCTGGAACCCCCCTCGGGGCTGAGTCCAGTCCCTGGCCCAGCCGGGCATCCTCAGGGCTGAGCCCCAGTCCCAGGCCCAGCCGGGCATCGCCTGTGTGGGGCTGTAGGGCTGGTGCTGTACTCAGCCTCCTTGGACAGTTACCCAGTGCTGCTTCGGGCATTGAGCAAGCATTTCAGAACATTTTTATTCGGAACAAGTTTTGTTTACCCCCATGATTCCAAATCTCACGGCGGCTTCAAGCTGTTGTATTATCACAAGCTTTTCCTGCAAATAAGCTTTAAAAACCTAGATTACATTACTATCAGGAAGCTTAAAAGCAGAAAGGAAAGAAGACAACTATTTTAATATGAATGACAAAATGATAGCAACAACCATGAACACAATCTCGTCCCACCCCCCTTTTTTACTGGTGACTGGTACATTTTCACAATGCTGAAGTCTGTGCCAGGTGCACGCAAGGAATTGCAATTAGAATTTGCTTCCAGCCACGTTTCACACAGCACCAGTGCCAGCCAAGCACAAACATGCATCCCACTGCTAGCTGCTAGAAGAGGAAATCAAAGCAAAGGGTCCTGAGCAGAGCAGGGCACGGTCCACCCCTGGGTTCTGGCACCAACAATGGATGCCCTACAGGTTCACTGGGCTCAGCTCTGTTTGTTTCAACTGCACGAGTGATGACAGGGCCAGAGCACAACCACTGACGTCCTGCACTGCAATATCATCTTCCCCTGAGGAGCCATACACTTCACAAGCATCTTTATTTTGCTTTTACAGACAAGAAAATCAGTGCAAAGAGAGGTTATAATAACTTTCTGCCATATGTATTAAATGTTGGGGACAAACGAACCAACAAAATCAAACCTCTCTGACTCCTAGTTTTGTGCTATTCCCCACAGAACCATGTTTAACTTTTTTCCATGTGCAACCAAGAATGCTGATGGTGCATTATTCTTTTCATTGTACACAACAGGATGTGTTAGGATCAATGGTTCAGTGACAATATTTGAAGTTGTTCCACATAGAGTTTTTGGGGGCCCAATTCTATGCCTTCCAAAACTTAATGATACAGATAAAGGAGTGGAGGGTGTCCTTACAAAATATGCAACTGATGCCAATTTGAGAGAAAACAGCAAGCATTTTGGAGACAGAATTATTCAAAATAGTCTTTAGAAACTGGGAAAGTTCTAAATCAAATATATGAAATCAAATTAAGCAAAGTGAAAAGGAGGAAAAAATCAAACATACACCCCAAAAGAACCCCAACCCCGAAAATACATGCCTTACCACCAGTATTGCATAAGAGATTCTGGATATTGCAGGGGCCAATACCCACACTGAGAATGTGCCTACCAAGAAGGCAGATTCATCAGTGGATGAAGAAGAGGCTCTTCATGATGTGGGATGTTGTTAGGTTGCTTTCCTCAGGAAAGGAGCTCTCAGCTGGAGTAGCATGTTTGCACAGGGGAACTATGTTTTAAAGGACACATGCAAATTGGAGAGAGGTCACAAGACAGAAATGACAACAAGACTCTTAAGATAGCTTTGAAGACCTGGGCTTTGATCCAGAAACCAGAAGACCGGGGAAAGGACATGATAACCTGTTCCAGTATTTCAGACACTGTTACAGAAATGACAATCAATTATTCGCCAAATCCACTGAGGGAAGGATGAGCAGAAATTAACCTAATTTTCAGCAAAGAATATTTAGGTTAAATATTAGGAAAACTTTCTTATTATGAGCATAAGTAAGTGTTGGACCAGACTGCCTGAGGGACACAGTCTGAGGCACTGCCTTCAAGGGAGGGGCTGGAGTGCATGTTGGGCAAGTGCCTCAGGATGTTCTGGGAAGACTTGGCAGCTGGGAGGGGGAACTGGGGACCCTTCCCACTCTGTTCCTCTACACATGTTGTGAGATCCACTGTCCCAATGAAATGTAATATTTTTGACACTACTATCTGTCTTAATAGTCATCTGGTCTTCATAGCAGCTTCTGGAGCAAAAGAGAGGCTCCAAGTTTCCTCCAACTGATTAAACAACTCAATTGATAAGACTGAATAAAAGTGCTCCAGAGAAATTATTTTGGCCACAAATAATTTCAAAATGACTTCATGCTATGATCAAAGCACTGCTAAATCTGTGTTAAACCTCTTCCTGCCCACCAAGAAGAAATGACATTCTGCAGATTTGAAATACAGCAACTGAGGCAGCCTGGATACAAAGGTTAACCTAGACAGATTAATATGAGCTTGTATAAAGCTCTTAATGCTATTCCAAATGCTAATAGTGACTGACATTATAGGGTTTCCTGGAACTGATTTAGAAAGACAAGAACTGTTTGCAATAAAAGTCTGTTTATCTAACAAGAAGAGCAAGAATTCCTTAACTACCCAGAAATTTAACCAATTAAGACCACATTTAACAGAAAAATAATTTCTAAACATGGCTTTTTTCTGTCTGATTTCCTAAGATACTGTACGATATAGTGCTCTTCAAACGGCTCCAGAAGCACTGCTGAAATATATGTTGGCAGAAAGCTGTGAAAAAAGACAAGTTTTATTTTAACCATTTTGCCAGTCAGTAAGTGAACTGCAGCAAGTGCAGTGTTTTCCTCAAGGTGAGAAAGAGTGGGACAGACAGATTCATAGTGAGGGGCTTTAGATTCTCAGTGCCCATCCCCCTGTCTGTTGTTCCAAGCCCTGGGATCGACAGCTCCTGGTTGAGCAGCAAATGATCCTCAGTGCTCTTCAGCACACAGGTGCTCTATGGAGATGCTTTTGAAGTTTTTCAGCCATGCACATTTCTCCTTTTTATTTCAGCCAAACACATAATTTTCCCTTTTATTTTTTTTCCCTTTTCAGTGAAATAACAAATGTGAGACTATTGTGAATCTGGCAAAGGCATAACAGGAATTTTGAGAACCTCGGGGAGCTGAGCCATTTCACTGAGAGTAATCTTAGCTTACAAATAGAACAGCAGTCCCTGGTAGTATTGCAAATCCTGCTTCAGCAGCAAAAATATCTTAGTTGGGTTTTTTTCCCCGCTTAAAGGAAGAGAGAGAATATATACTTTAAATCTTTAAGTGCCTCTGCCAAGAAGTTTAGACCAGATGATCCTTGAGGTTCCTTCCAACCTGGTATTCTACGATTCTGTGATTTAAGCTTCCAAATTAAAACACTATGTTCCCTCCTCCATCGCAAAAGAACCTCCATGTTAAAAAAGAAATTGAGCTTCTCAGTAAAAATCAAAAGACAAGATACTTACAGAAAACAAGTAACAAAATGGCTATAACATAAACAAACTTAGGCTGGAAATTCAACTGGAAGAATTTTTCAAGTGTTTGTGGTATTCTGTGTCATTAGGTACAAACTAATAACATTTGATGTACACCAGAGTTCAAATTTGGGCAACAGCTAAACACACATCTATCTCCTCTTGTTGAGTTCAGTGTAAACTGTATTCATGCCCATCCCAAGGAATGTTTCCTAGTATTTCTGGGAGTTTTCATAGATACACATAGACAGGAAATATTTTTGATGTGATCTCTCTGTTCTTTCTTTGGCAACTCTTCGCAGAATTACTATGCACACTTTTTTATAACATTTTGCTGGGTTTTGCTCTGTGTATTGAGATACTCTGAAATCTACTTAAATCCAATTACAAAACCACTGCTCTGTGCATGTTTCATAATACGAAACAGCTGCTAAGGAAAGCTCAAAATACATCTCATATGCACTTTTTAATTACATGCCTTTACTGTACCAACTCTCAGCTCATACAGAATATATAAACTAATATATTTTACTGCAGTGAATTGTGGATTACTTTTTATAGGATGATTGCTTCTACAACTACAGCACAAATTGGGAATTTATTTATTTCCTTACTACAAATAGCAGAGGGTAACAACTACAAATCTGCAAAAACAAATATTCAAGCCTGTACAGAGGCAAATGGTAGGATGAGCAAGGTGCAACAGAAACAGAGAAAGCTTAACCAAAACATGGTGAAAATTACTATCATTTGGACTATGCCCCTAATTCCCTTGTAAGGCCTTTCTGTGACTGCCTCATCAAATGGGCAGAATGAAATGAAGAGGAATTTAATGAAGTGTCCATTTAGTGAGAGAAATGGGAGCAGGAGTGTGCAATCTAAGCTCTAAGCTATTAGACCTCAGATCTTCAAATATCTGTAATTCAATGTCCAGGGAATTAAAGAGCAGAAAGACTTCCACAATATGAGTGGGGCTCAGATTGATAGATAAAGCATTAGAATAATAAATAATGGCTTCCAGATTTGTCAAAAGGCCTTTTCTACCTTAGCAGCTGTGGAGGATTTGCAGGCTTCATATGCTGAAGAGAATACTTCTGCTTTCTAGTTGGAATTGGCACCAAAATCCCAATCTTTTACCTGTCATGTTCACTTTGGACCACTGCCTCTTCCAAGAACATACCCTCTTTTTAAAAACCTGTTATTTTTTATTTACATGGTTTTTTTCTAATACATAATTCAGGAAAAAAGAGAAAGTAAAGAAGTTCTACCTGGCAAGATTCAAGAATGGTGCTACACTATCATAATATCTTCAGTTTGTCAAAGAAAAAGACTAAAATAATCTCATAGAGATCAAATGGCACCAAACAATGTTGGGCCAAGGCTTGAAGACTTACTATCACTGCTGAGTGGTACCACACCTAATTTTTTGGTATTCCTTGGTACTGCGGAGCCATTACACTAGTCATCACTGTTACGAGGATGTTCAAAAGAATGAAAAAGGAACTGGAAAATTAAACTAGACTACTGAGGTAAGGGCTAAAATTTTATTCTTTAATAATGAGAGAAGATGTCCATTCAGACATTTCACAGTACATCAAAGTCTACTGTCATCTGAAACCCAGGTACCTCTTCCCAGGATTCTGCCATACCTGCTAGCTTAATACTGAAAATAGAATGAGTCTTCCTGGATTTGTATATGTTGTGCATATGAATCACATGCAAGGTAATCTGAACAGTTGTCTCTGGCTTAAAAGAAAAAAAATCAAGGAGCTTATGAAACAAGAACTGACCATTCCTTTCTTCACAGGATACAGTACAGACTAAAAAGTGCAGCACTTGCTGCAGTCCCCTTTATGAAAGCAGGTGATGAGCAAACGTGATGAAAGTTAGTCTTTGTTCTGCTCAGATTATATGCAATGTCTCTGTTTTCTGTGTCTATGTAGGCCTCTATTCCCAGTCCAAAGGGTGCAGACTGCAGGATGTACTTAGGTGAAACCTGCACCCCCAGATTTCCCTATTCCCTGAACTGTACCAGCCTGGAGACTACACATGGACTCATACTTATGGAGCCAGAGACTGGACACTTGAGCAAAGAGCAGACAAGCATAACAACATGGATGCACCTCTCTGCACTCATCAGCTCGACTGTGAACTCAAGCAGAGAAGGAGGGAAGCTGTAGCCTGCAGCAGGGCAGAACTGAGAGGCACTCTGTGGCTCTTGGAGCATGAGGCTGATTGTTGTTCTGCTGCCTGCACAAATACAGCTGTGTGCTACCTCTGAACTCAGGCTACATTTTAAGATTACAGATTAACTTTAAAGCAACAAACCTCAGGTGTACTCCAATATATATGTTCTCTGTTCTCAAAGGCTTAATGTTGCCATGAAATACTTATAGCATGAAAATCACTTGATATTCTGACATGCAGAAAGACAAAGAAACAGGGTTAAAGGTCAGCTTTTCCTTTTTATATCTTATGTGCTTCAACAGTAGAAATACTTCACAATTTCTTGGTGTCTTATAGCTTATCAGCAGGAAGGTAAATTACAGGAAATAATAAATTAATGAGAACATCAGGGAAAGAAAGAGCCAAGCTTGACAAAATTCTGAAAATACCTTCCTCTAAAAAAAAATTCATTACATTATGGGGAAAAAATGTCATTTTGCTTGGATCATGTTATCATCAGGCCTGCAGTCTTTTGCTCAGGCATAATGAATGGTTTTGTATGAAACTTGAGAAGATCAAGAAGGGAGCTGGAGCTGTGAGGTGGCAAACGGGAGAAGCTGCACTTCTGGTTTGTGTGATAACAGCTTGTGGGTAGTAGACTGCTATCCCAACTGTTCAGTGGAAATTGAGAGCTTGGAATGGGGAAGGACAGAAATGTTGGGGGGATTTTTAAGTGCGGAGCGGAACCTGAGTAGAGGGAGGGAAAAGTTCATCACCTAGACCACAAAACATGGACAATGATAAAAATTGCTCCCTACTCACACTGTAAGAACCTTAGGGATCAGGTACTCAGCTTATCTCTGTGAAGGGGTTATAAAATCCACGTCTTTACTATCCTGCTAATAAATTTACAGCTGAGGTATAGTCTGTATTAGATAAATTGTTATACCTCATATGGTTCATTTGAGGAGACTTGCACTAGGTGTAAAGTTAATAATAGAAACTGGAGCGAAGGGGCCTTGTCAGGTTAATCCTGCAACGTATGTTGTTTATGGGCTCCCTACAAGATACTGTAGGTGGTGGTGTCATTCTCCCTGAAAACATAATGAACGGATGCCTTCCTTTCTTGTGTTTTGTTGTGCTACAGATTATTTTATCCTGATATTAAAAATAACCTTCTTCCAATCTTCTTTACTCACGTCAGACAGAATTTACTACAGAGTAACAGACAAAAGAAGGTCACTGCAGCAGCTAAGCTCCTGAGGTAGGATTACATTTTGTGGAAAGCATGGGATAGTCACCCTGTGCTGAGCAGGCTTCTGCTTGTCAGATGGTCAAAAACAGAGATGAAAACTGATTTTTTTTTTCCTGACAAGTGACTATCCACATCAATGACTTTGCTTCTGTGATAGCTTTCATGTGTGTACTTGGTTTGGCTGATTAAATATTTCTGTTCTTACTGACATACAGATACTTTTATTGGATTCATAGTTTGTGTAAACCATGTATTACAGCCTCTCTTGCCGCCGCCCAAGGAGTCCATCTCAGGTCCTGTCTTTCAGAAGAAATTTATAAATGCATTCATTAAAAAAAACCCCACAAAATAAGTAAGCCACAAGAGAGTAGAAGAATGTATCAATTCTCATCTCCAGGTGTCCATGACAGCAGCCTGAGGTGAGGCCACTATCTAGGCTGGTGCTCTCCCACATACAGCTGCTGGCCACTTGCAGCATCTGCACAGATGACTTTGTTAGCCAGGGCTCAGCTTTGTAACTGTGACTGTGCCTGTGGGACCCAGTGCAGCTGAAGCATCTCTGACCCCTACAAGATACCAGTGTCTCACAAGAAACAGCTGTACTGGCAGCCAGTGTTTAACTGGCCACAAGCAAGGAATTACCAGTATTGAGAACAGACAGTACCCTCATTTCTGAAGGGGAAGGCACCACACTGTGTGTTCATGTTTGGTGAACAGCAGCATCCTTATTTAAAATCTCTTTTTCTATCAGGTGAAATTACGCATGTGCAGGAGGTTTTCAGGACTTCATCTGAAAGTGTTTATTCAAAGCCATAAGTTGCTTTCTAACAAACTGAAATGCCCTTGCTGATATGGCCATGTCTCTGACAGACAACCCATTACATACAGGTCCCCAGGACCTTTTTGTCACCTGAGAAGCATAAGGTGCTAGAGCTGGAACCAAAATCTGGAGTGACCATTGCTCCCCAGCCTGTTACCAAACAGCATTGGAAACAAGTCAGGAACTTGAATGTGAAAATGCAGAGGAGAAAGGCATGGAATGAAGTTGCAGAAAATCTTGACTTGCTGGAGCCAAAGACATTTCGATTTTCTTTGAGGTTACTAATTTTGTTCTAGAGTCAAAAAGACATGTGCCTTTCCCATTTTTGTTTCAAGCATTCCTGACTTTGTAGTTTATCATGATGCCAAGAGTCAAAGCTTGCACGCAGAAATAAAACATAGAAATGATGGTAAAACAGTGAGTTGGGGCGGGGGAGCTCATAAAAGAAGCTACAAGCTCCAAGTACATGCATCATGTAATCCCTGTCATTTTGTATCTTTGTTTAGCTGTGAAATCTGTTATAGCAACTACTACTGGTTTGTTTCCTCAGATGAAAAACACGAATATAATTTTTAGGTTCCCTGATGAGTTGACATGCAGATCTATCACAGTCACAAGAAAGGGGCAGAACAGAGTGTAATGGCAAGACATGTGTAGCTGACAAAACATCAACTCTCTGAAGGCATCCTAAAGTGATATAAATCATCCATTCAAATGATGGCAATCCTTACTGAAATCATATCTTAAACTGGCATGAATCAAAGGTCTACAATGAAATGTCATGTTGTTTCCTAAGCTTGAGAATTAATGTAAATAACACTGTCAATTTCATTTTTTTATTTTTCCTTGGGAGTAAGAAATTAGGCAAATACATGTCAGAGTATAGCACACAGCAATCGTACTGTTTCCCATAATTTTTACGGATTCCAATAATTCTTTCAAATTTTACATGTTTTGTGTCTAATACAGCAACACGTTCCTCCTGCTTGGTCTAACCCCAGTTCTCTACTCTCACAGAGCTTGCAGAGCCTGGGTGAGCCCGGCTCCAGCCTTGAAGAGTTCACAGCTTGGAGTTCAGGTTGTGAACTCATACAGCCTGTAATCCTTTAAGCCTCACATCCCACAGAAGAATTACGGATGAGGAAGGCTGCAGCTGTGGATGTCGGAGAGGGGAGAAACGGCGACGATGGGGAGCTGAGCAGAAGGAGGGCAGGGGCTATGCAGGTAGCTGGTGAGTGCTGCTGGGCAGCATTTGCTAACTGGGAGGGCTGGCAGAATCCAAAGACCTAAGCTAGACCTGAAGGGAAGGGTGACATTGAGTGGCAGGAGGGATGGCAGAGCTAGGCAGGGTGCACAGTGGCAGAGGACAGGGAAGGACTCTGGCGTTGTAACCCATAGACAGCAGAGCAAAGTGAGCAGGCATTGAGCTAAAGGGTAGACCTGACAAGAGGGATAGGTAGACTGGTTTGATTTTGGGGTGCTGGCAGAATGCTGAATGCTGTCACTCTGACATGTTCTTGGCAAAGGGTGTATGTAGATCACTTTTCTCCATAGCCCTGGTGCAGGGAGGGCATGTTGCTCCTCTCCTGCACTTCCATGCACCCTTGTCTCCCTAAACAAACATCCAGAGGAAGCCTAAACACAATATAAGAGATTTTTGTCTTTTTTCTTTTTGGGAAGTGGAAAGTTTGGAGTTATGATTTTCAATCTCTTCAGGCAACACCATGCCTAGCTTGACTCCAACTAATGAAAAAGGCTATTTATCTAATAGACCTTTAATCAAAAGCTCTACTTAAAAATCAATTACATGATACAACCATTATAGTTAAGCTCTAAATCTCATATATCTTCCTGTTATCCGAGGATTTTCCTCTGAGATAACAGAGATGATTGATATGCAGCCAGATTTTCAAATGCACACTACAGAGTATGGACCAGGTTTTTTCATCCAGCTGTTCCTGTTTTGGATGCTTACAGAGCAGGTTTTCAGAGGCCTTATCACCTACGGTGCTGTGGTTTGAAAGACTGCTTCCTCATTTATGTGAACAATTAGGGGTTCAGTTGCTTTGGGAACCTGACCACAGCTCTGAGTGCTGAGATAATTTAAAAGTTTTGGCCATTAAAAACAGAGCTAGAAGGCATCCTGATTAAATTTGGCCCGATCTCCCTAACAAGGCACAAAGGACCACAGACAGAAGATGATACATTCTCTCAAGGACAAGTTTTCTTGACGCTCTCTGAGCTTGCTAAGACTCCACACTGTTTTTACACATTGTGCCTCTCTAACGTGAGCGTGTTTCACGTGCAGGCAAACCGCAGACCAGCACATCCTACGCTGTGCCCACAGGAGCGTGCAGCTAAGCAAACCCAGGCACAGCTGTGATTTGGATGCAGGGACACAAGAAGAGAGGGAAAGGGCTGCAAACTGGTGCAGCACTTCCCACTCTGCAGTTGTCTGCCTGTACCTGACATCCAGTTAGCAGAGAAGAAACATCAAGGAAAGGTCACCAGCTGCTCAGAGCTGTTTCAGGTCAGACACATGCCTGGGGTTGCCAGCAATGTAATAGCAGGCAGCTGAAGCGGTCATGCTTCCATTTACCATCTCACAGCGACAAGCTCTGACATCTTAACTAGGTGCTGCTCAGACAATGCATTTTCAGTACCTAATACAATATAAATTATCTTAACTCAGTCACTTCCAGACACCTTAGGCAAGTCCTTTATTTCAGGCTAGATCCCAATAGTACAGAGAAACTCAGATATGACTGGAAAGCTTTCTTATATTGATAGCAACATCCATGAAAATAAACAGGAGATCTGTCATACATTGATAATACTAATCATAAAATAGGTGTTGGCTTAGTCTGCTGGAGAAATGTCTCCATTAGCAGTGTTGGTCTTGATTCAGGTTCAATTATTCTCTGAAAGCTAGTATCTGTTTCCTGTAATGCTAGTTTCATGTCCTTGTTTATGCAAACTACAGACATTTCTCATTCCGAAGTACTGTGGTAGCCTACCATAAACGGTAGAAAACCTATAACTTGCAAAAACTAGTATCCCAAGAAAAAATCTAAATATCTTTGGCTCCAGCAAGTCAAGATTTTCCGCAGCTTCATTCCACGCTCTTCTCCTCTGCATTCCCACATTCTCTTCAAGTTCCTACAGACTATTCCACCCTTGCAGATATCTCTCACCGTAGTCATATGCCGTCATTCTGCATTTTAAAATCAGTCAGTGAGTCACTGAGGTCAGCAGGACTTGGCCTTTCTGGTTTTACCCTGAATGGAAGCAAGGGAATCAAATTCACCATATTGTCTCATTAACAGCATTGGGCACTCCCAACCCATTATTTGGAAGGAATATTCCCTTCTATTTAGAACAAGTTTCATCCAAAGCTTAAGACAGGAACTGTAATTCTCTTTTTCAGACTATCTGACTAATTTAACACATTTGTCCATCAGTCAAGGTGTTCTGTTTTCCCCACCACAACTGTGTGGTTCCTCACTGACACACGGTTTCGGGTGCCTATGACAACTATTACAAGAACTTGGACAAGGGCCTTTCTCCCAGCTCTGTACCACTCCATTTTGGGTTGTGCCTTTACATGCCCTCCTGCTGAACAAGCCAAGATTAGCTCTGGTCAGGATAATTGTTCTATGTGCAGCTAGTGTGGCAACTTGTTTTTTGATGTACATTCATGGCAAATGCCCTGAGCCGAAATACAGGTAGACTTCAGCAACACCGAATACCACCTATGGAAAACTGTTCGATGTTTGGCCAGGCTTAAATTAGCAATGTAGAGTGCTGCCATAGCTGTAGCCTTGATTTGTTTCTGCCTGCAAAAAGGAGACTAACTGCCTTCTCCATCAGTTTTTTCACAGATTTCCAAGGAACCAGCATAACCTTGGATGTCTAGCAAAAATTCTTGCTTCGTCTTGCAATGCATTTGTCATGCTGAATAACAGAAGGTGTGGCAACAGAGGCAAGAACCATGTTCATATTTTAATATTGCAATAGAGGAACCACATTAATACAACAAAGTTGCAAGTAAAAATCAAAAGCATAAAAAAATCTGCACAAGGCAGAAGGAAAGCACAGCAGCTACTGAAAGCATATGTTACTGTATTGCAACCTGTAAGAAAAACACTTCTCATTTTACCAATAAATCACTGGCCTTCGGGAACAGACAACACTTAGGAATACAGATAACAGCCCTAAAGGAAATGCTAAACCCATCAGGAAAAAAGGACACCTCTCGAGAGGAGTAAAACAAGATTTTTTTTTTCAAAAGCTAATGGGGTAAGTCACCTTGATGGGAAAAGCAAACCCGCCTGACCTCGAACGAATCCCCAGAGGAAACCGCCAAGGGGACATGGCACGGCCACGTCTGGGACGACGAGGCGGGATGTGCCTAGCCCGAGCCCGGCCACGGGTTCCGGCGTGGCGGAGCATCTTCCCGGCCGGGAACAGCGCAGGAGCCAGCCCGGGATGCAACAGGTCGCCGATCGCTGCGGACTCGCAAGGGTGCGGGTTCAGCCCGACCCGCTCGGCCCCGCTGGACCGGCCGCGGCACTAAACCTCTCCCTAACTCCAGCTCCGCTCGCCCACCACATCCCGCCGGGTTTAAACCCCTCACGCTCCTCCTCTTCCTCCCCTCTCCATCCCGGCCTGTCGGGGTGGTCCTGCAGCCCCGGCCCGGGGCAGAGCCCGCCCTCCACAATCCATGCGCGGGCGGCACCGCCACCACGGTTGCCGCGGCGCTCTGAGGCGGAGCGGGCTGTGCTCTGCTGTTCTGTGCTGGCCGTGCCCCGCCGCCTCCGGCTCGCTATGCCCGCTCGACCGGTGAGTGCTGCGGGCGGGGAGGACATGAGGAGGGGTCGCGGGACAGCTCCGCCGGGGCCGTGGGGGGCAGCAGGCGGGGATGGGGCTCCTCTGCCTTCTCCCACTGCGGGCGGGAGAAGGTCCTGGCCGGGAGAGCGCGGCCCCTTCGCTCGCGGGAGGAGAGGGTCGGCGGGCGGGGGAGCTCCGTGAGCGGGGCGGGTGGCCGTCGA